>APFE031169859.1:92103-125151 GCA_000404065.3 Pinus taeda
ACCTGGCTCGAAGTTTCCCTATTGAGTCTCTGCGAGTAGATGGTCTACCAATCCTCCTCTCAGCTTCCCTTTGGCTGCTCCACCACCTCCTGAAGCTGCTGCACCAATCGTGGCTCCTCCACAATTGTCTGAGACTTCTTCTGGCTCTGCATGTTGAGAGGTAATATATCCTCCCTCTCAACCACCAAGTCTCCATCAGTTTCCTTGCTTCTCAAGGCTTTGCATGCATCTTGAACCTTAAGAGCATACAGGTTCTTGACCCGTGAACCAATCTGCTTCACCTGTCTAGTGATGATGTGTCTAAGGAAAACCTTTTCGTCTCTGAAGACTACATCATAGCCTCTGTCTTCCAGCATCGCGATTGACACCAAGTTTCTCTTCAGTCCTGGTACATACTTGACATCGGTCAAGGTAAGGTGAGCTCCATACTCCCTCTGAAAAATAACCGTGCCTACACCTGAGACACTATACTTCTCATCATTACCCATCCCTATGAGTATCTGGAGATATTTCTCCTCCAAAGTACTGAACAAACTTTTTTCACCGGTCATGTGGAAAGAAGCTCCACTGTCAAGAAACCAACCACTTCCAATCATGGATGAAACCATGCATGCGAAGAGTGTGAAATCCAACTCAAACTGTGAAGCAAGTGCCTCACCTTCAGATCCTTCCTCAGATCCCTTCTTGGACTTCTTCTTTGGGAAATTAGTAGCATAATGGCCCAATTCATGACAACGAAAGCATCTCACCTTCGACTTGTCAACCTTCTTCCCATCATTGGAAGAACTGGATTCGGAAAGAGAAACCTTACCCTTCCCCTTCTTCGCCTTACTCACTAAGGCACAGTTCTCCTCATCATGCATAGATGAAGAACTGTCTTTGGTGCTTCGTCATATCTCCTCCTGCATCAAATCCGACCATAGCCATTCCCAATTTGGCAGTTTTCTTCCTTCCATTCACCGAGTCCCGGTAGCTATGCCAGCTCTTAGAAAGGCCAAGGAATGCTAGACTCACCATCCTCATCATCGACAATCACCCCCACACTTCCCAGCTCATCCTGGCATTGGGTGAACTTCGTGAGATACTGGGGCATACTGTCTCCATTCTCACACTTAATGTTTATGAGTTTTATCCTTGAGCGCCATTCCACTAGCTCAAAAAACCAACTGCTTCCGATCTAAAATTCGTGAGAACAAAGTATTTCTTGTACAGAGATCGACTGTATGGGCATTCAACGGATATCTCACCTTCCAAAAGAAGGATGAATCCAGAGGCTACCTGGCCCGATTACAGACTCTGCCTGAAGAAATAAAACGTAGTCACTTCCTGAATAATAGATCTAATGATCAATCCTCGCTTTGATATCCTGTAGAAATCTCTTCTACAAATCAACCAGCTCTGATACAATGTAGAAATTTTGAATAATTTAACACATATTCAACAGATATTATCCTGATCATGTACTATTGCAAAAAACATACAAATACATAAGCTCCTCTACGTTGATCATCAATATAGCAGCATCAATAACAATAAAACATCAAGAGCATTCACACATTAACACAGTATGTATCCCGGGGAAAGCATCTCGCTAAAAACCCCAACTATCTGTATATTAATGATTGAGTCCTGTAACATTACAAAGTACAATGCTTATCACAAGCAATCCAGTACCAGCTCCACTCTGTTACACACAATACAGCTCAGATCTGAATCAATCACTGGCTCAAATCTCCTTCGCTGCTTGCCTGCCTCCGCTGCTCAATACAAGAACCGGTGATAATTCCAAGGCAGCCACGTCTTTCCTTGGCTAAATCACATGAGAACAAGCTACAATGTGGCAAACTCATTGGCATACTCAATCCCTTGATTGTGCAAGATCTGATGCACAACTATAGTCACAACTGATAGCAATCTGATTCTCTAACACCTGTCCCTGCTGAACTGAACATGCACTGACATGCAACTGAGTTAACTGATGTATTCATTAGTTGTATTATGAGTTAATAACTTGTGAATTAATTAATAACTAATTCACCCAACTCATCTCTAGTCTATTTGCCAGTTAGACTAAATACAACCAGTTTAACAAAGATAAACTGAACACAACTCCATCAACTGCACCTCCAGTCCACTAAACTCAACCCACTTGAGTTCTAACTAAAGTCCTACATGCAAATATTAGTCATCCCATAGGTAACCATGTATTTCCTTCTGGGATCTGCATGTATCACATCCGTAGCTCATCCTGAAGTGCTCCAAGAGAATAAGACAAAGTTTATAGTCTAAATATTATTATGAGCTAATAATATTTGACTGTTCTATATCTAGACTGAGCAGTCACTCCGCTGTGATCTAAATAGAAAAGTCCATCTATTTTCCAAACTGGATCAATCATCCCATAAACAGCAACTGCAAACCATAGACATGGTCCATATGTCTAAAAAGACATAGTCTAAAAAATAGACTGTGCCAAAAATAGCCTGCAGGCCCACTTAGTGAAGGCGACTCTTTTCACTAAGCTCCATCATCTTGTTGCAATCTCAACAAGCATTTCTTGTTGCACACTTTTCAACATGAGGTAGGGTTTGGGTTTTTACATTTGACAATGGGTAGAAGGGAATTGGGGATAGGGGTTTATTAATTTGAGGGGATAGGGAACAACGAGATTTGGGAACAAATGGAGTTAAGGGGCGAAGAAAATGATGGATAAAAGATATACTTGGTGGCAAACAATTTTTGAAACCCTAATAGCAATTGGCTTGATGACTTTGAGAGGTAGAGTTTGAGAGTTTTTATTGCAACTTTTAGCAGCCATAAACCATCATCATACTAGCATAAAAATGGATGAAACGCTGAGATGGTAACCCTTCCTGGCAAATCCAAGTGTTTAGATGCCAATTTGATGCAATTTCAAGCAAATTCGGGCAATTTGGTGTATGCACTGTGCCAAGAACCCAGTGCGCCTCAACAGTGGAAGTTTACACTGTGAATATGCCCTCTGTGCGCCGAGCAGCTTGTGTGTGCCGTGACCTCCTTTGATGCGCCGAGCGGCCCTTTAAACACAGTCTTGGCTCTTGGAACAAGAAACCTGCTCCTCTAACCCTCAAATCAAAATCCTTTGACCTCCTTACACAACATGTGATATTTCAAGGAATAAAAATGGCTAATTGCATGATAGGTTTGATTTCATTTGAGCCACAATGATTTTGGTGTTGGGGGTTTCGTGCGCCGCACAATTCCAGTGCGTCGTGACGTCGCTATGCGCCGCGCCCATTTAGAATTTCATTGGACAACTTCTCCCAATGCGCCACGCACCTCCAGTGCGCTGCGCCCATTTAGAATTTCATTGGACAACTTCTCCCAATGCGCTGCGCACCTCCGGTGCACTGCGCCAACTGTTTAGTGTGCCCCGCCTGCCAATTGCAAGCAATTTCACCTTTATAAAGCCATTGATTTGATTTTTGGTTCTTCAAAACCCACTTTTGTTATGTTTTGAAATTGGCACTTTTTCACAATTAATACAACTCTGTATTTCACATTTCCTTTTTGAATTTTTGACTAAAATGATGAAATTTTTGGTAATTTTTGTAGGGGTAGCTGACATGGGATTTTGCTAAGGAGACAAGGGTTGCGCCCGAAGAACTGAATAATTGAAGAATTTTTTGAAAATATTACAGAAACACAAAAAATTGACTTTTCTTCAAAACAGAGTTTTGAAGAATAGTCGTAATCTATCAATGTGACAATGAAACTTGCAAAGCAAAACATGTGTGGAGCCTACCTCTGGCCTGCTGACCTTATGGACACTTTAATGACTCAATTTGTAAAACCCTAGACCTATGATGTAAATGACTCCTTTCCTATTAAAAGATGGCACATTGACTGTCATGGACTCTAATAAACATTGAAGAAAATACCTAAGCCAGTAGGAACAAGACTTGAGGGGAATGAAAAATAAGGCCCTTTTGTCAGGTTATGGCATGCTCCTAAATGGAATGCAGGTGAATGAGTAGAATGGGACACCCAAAATGAAATGAAAGAAAGAGTTTCAACCTCTGACGAAGGGCTGAACAGACTGACTCTAACATTGGCTCCAATAAGGATAGTAGCTCCTAGGAGGTGCCAAGAATGGCAGAGCTCCGAAAGAGCTAGACAGTGCCTTCGTTCGTTGGGCTATGGAGTCCATTATTTTCACAAATCAACACAAGACTCTTGACTAATTTATTGACTCAAACTTGACACAAACTAAGTGAATGAGGAAACCAAAATTATTGCCTAAAACTGACTAGACAAGCTGAAATCTTTCTTCAGAATTATAGCCTTCACTTCGGGCCCCAGACTGAAGAAAAGATCCCATCACACACTTGCAATGAAACTGAAATTAAATGGTATGTACAGTGACAATGTGGACAACAAAAATAACTCAGAAATGATACCTCTTGAGCAGCCGACCATTGACCGGCCCTCCGAGACATTCTTCTCCGTTCATCTCCTTCAGAAGAAAAGCATTCTGACCACGATATGCAGCAATTTTGTAAGGGCCTTTCCAGAGATTTTGGAATTTACCATGCTTACCCTTTTCCTCATTCCTTGCATCCCATTTCAGCACTACTTCCTCCAATTGGAATCTGTCCGCCTTCGCTTTTCTGTCATAAATTTTCTTAATCTTCTCCTGCAACTTGGATGTGTTTTGGAAAACCTCTTCTCGTGTCTGCTGCAAATGGATCATTTGATTCAATCTTCGTTGCATAGGATCTTCCTCACTGCCGGCCTCCTGAAGAAGTTTGACTACCGGAGCTGCTAGAGAAGTAGGAAACACTGTATCAACTCCATAAACAAGCTCAAAGGGAGACATACCAATGGATTTCTTTTGGCTGACCCAATCTTCCCAAAGTGCATTGACCAACTTCTTATGCCAACCCTTCTTGTTAATTTCGAGCAGCTTCTTGATGATGTTGACTAAAGATTTACTAGAAGACTCTACCAAACCATTGCCTTGCGGATGATAAGCGGTTGAGTGACCCAAAATGATTTTATACTTGTTACAGAAGTCAATCATCCTCTTTGATTTAAAAGCTGTTGCATTGTCAGTGATTAACTTATTCGGGCAACCAAAACGAGACAAGATATTGTTCTCAAGGAATGAAATAATTACCGCATCTATAGCTTGTCTGGTGGGAATTGCTTCGATCCATTTCGTGAAATAATCTGTTGCCGTGAGAATCCATCGATGCTGAACGGAAGAAGCAGGATGAATTTCACCAATGAAGTCCAACCCCCACTGCTGAAAAGGGGCACTCACCTCAATGGGCTTAAGCGGCAAAGGCTGTAATTTCTGCCTTCCTTCAAAAATCTAACATTGATGACAGCTCTTGAAAACTTTATATACATCAGCAAACAATGTTGGCCAATAGTATCCTGCACGGAGAATTTTGTTTGCCGTTGTTTTCCAAAAGAGGTGACCGCCACAATCTCCTTTATGGAAGTCCTCCATGACTTGCTGCACTTCTCCTTCCACCAAACAATTCAACAAAATACCACCGGGATCTTTCCAATAAAGTGCAGAATTTAAAATACAAAACTTTGCAACCTTCAATTTGAGAGTTCTACCTTTGTTTCTAGCCATGCCAGGTGGTGGTGACAAATTTTGCAGCACATAAATGATATCTGAATACCACGGGGAAAGAAAAAACATTTCGGATACCTGAATTAATGAACCTTCCTCATTTTCATCGGACATAGCAACGATCAGATTGATGTCTAAGGCATGCAAGTTTGTTTCAGACATTAACTTTGCTAATCCCTGGCCTTTAACAAACTTGGTGGGCTTTATCTCCACATCGTATGATCCAGAATTAAACAGGAACGTAATAAAATACAGAGATAACCATATACACAAAGATGCAGCGGAAATAATGCTTCATTTCATTAATGGAAAATACCGAAATATGCTTACAACCAGAAATGGAAATAAACAAGCTAGGGCGATGGTAGCTTATCTCTGAGAAGAGATGTAGCGGCTACATGCCTCTGAACTGTTCTGAGTTGTGTTACAATGAGGCTCAAAGGCCTATTTATTTTTGATAAACAATGGAAAACCATTCACATTCCAAAACCTAACCCTAGAAGATGAAACACCAAATTGTGGGCCCCGTTTTGGGTAAATTGGTACATCAATTTCCCGGGGTTGTAACTTTGGCATATGATCTCCGTTTGACGCGTATGATAGCTCGTTAGAAAGATCTATCTGAGAACTACCACTTTGGGAATGAAGCATTGGTACATGGACCCATGCTACCCCGTATTTCCCAAAAAACATCGTTTAGGGCCTCAAAACGGCTCCGGAAGTTTAGGACTCGAAAAACTGCTAAAAATAGTAAACTGTGCTATAATTAAGGAAACTGAAAAGACTCAAAGGGACAGTTGTGGGGGTCCAAATGGGATAGGTGGTTGGCCACCAACATTCACCCAGATCATTCCTCCACCCTTAGGAAGCAATGGCCCCCATTGCATTGAGTTCCTCCTTGAGATGAGGAAGCTTCTGCTGAGCTACGTCTCTGATGAGCTGTTCTATAATCACTGATATGTCCAGAAATGGTGGGAAGCATGGCCGACAATAGTCCACATTGAACACTCGGTGCAAGCGAAGGAATGGAGGAATGTTGCACTTCAAAGCATTGCTTCCCATAGCCTTGGTACTGGTGTAAGGACCATGTCGAAGTGGTCTGAGTTTCTGATGGGTTTTGGTAAGGTGTTTTCTCTGCAGATGTAACCAACCTTTTTCGCCCACCTAGAACTTGTGTGGTTCCCCTGAGGGTGAGGAGAAGTTGTTCCTGTGCTCTGTCATGACCGTATCCCTTTGTTGTTGTTGTTGCATGGAGGAACCCTTTGCGGGGGTCATGGATGTAGCAACGATCTTCCCCTTACTTTGGGAGCGAACCAGACAGAAAATAAGTTTCCTAGTCTGTGATATGAGCTTGCTACCTTTCTTAGCAGTGATCAAAGGGGTGGCAGTAGGTGGGGCTACCTCTGGTATCTTGTATAATGAATTACTCAAAGAAATAATGATAGCACGAGGCCTTGACTCATACACAACATGTTGCCTCCGCAAGTATGGCTGGCCTAATAATACATCACAAACATCCAGAGGTGTAACATCACACAATACCTCGTTTGTGAAGGGATTGATGTTGTAGGGAAGGTGGCACTGCTGGCGAACTTTGAGATCTCGTCCTTCATGAAGCCACCCGATATTGTATGGCTGTGGGTGTGGTGTAGTCGGTAGGCCCAACCGCTTCACGACCTCTGCTGAAATAAGGTTGCTTTGGCTGCCACTATCGACAATGAATTGCAGCGGTGAACCCTTCACCCACATCTGTGAGTGGAAAAGACATTCCCCCTCCTCTGGCTCTTCGGGCTCATTCTTCTGGATCTTGGCAGTGGCAACAATGGCACTGGGATCTACATCAATGATCTGCTTCCCTTTGCCATTCCCCTTGTCAGGTTCTGCATAAGGGTCAGAACATGTATCTGATTCGAAAGCCTTTACCTCGGCCACCAGCGACTGCTTGGTTCGACACTCACTTGTGTTATGAGTGGGACTCTTGTGGAACTCACACCACTTTCCTGTGTCCTTCTTCAGCTTTGTGGTGTTGTTATTTTCTTGCGGCTTTGACGGGTTGTCTTGGGTCACCCCGCCTTGGCTTTGTCCTTTGGGCTTTGGATTTGCAGATCCAAAGTCTCGCTTCTTCTGTTTGAACTTTCTCGATTTTGACAACGTATCGGTATGTTTTGCCGGGTGAGGAGATGTTCAAAAACTCCATCTCTTCCTGGATGTATCTATATAGGCAGCCACGGTATTTGAGTACCAGATGCAGCTCAGAATCTTTGATACCCAACTGTGTGCGAAGGGTATGAAAAATGTTTGTGAACTTTGGCACATCTTCATCTCGTCCCTACCGCAGTGTGGTCCATTTGATGTATTTGTCCTCATAGCTTTTGACAGGGTAGTACTGCTCCTTGATGGCATCTCAGAATGAATCCCAAGTGGGGGCGGCTGAAAATAGTGAGCCTGTGATTTCATCCTTTTGCTTGCAGTAGGTTTCCCACCAGTCCTTGACGTGGGGGGCTGCTTTGAGAAAAGCAAAAGTAATCTTTTCCCAACTTCAAAAATCATGAAAAAAAATATCCTTCTAGCATATTTAACCATTTATCTATGGCATTTGCATCTATTTGACATTCGAATATGGGGATTTCAAAATTAACTTGTACCTTGAAGGGCGTGATGTTTCCAGAGTAGCTGCTGGAAGTCGATGAGTCACCTTTGGGTAGCCGCTGAAGGATCTGCGCAAAGTTCTCCATCATCACGTTCCTTTGTCGCTCGAGGGCTTCTTCGAGCAATATTTTGATAAGATCTCCTGCCCCCTTGTCTTTCTTCTCATCCGCCATGGGAGGCCGTCGGGATTTGCGAGGCTGGTCTTGCAAAGGGTCGACCAGTTCAAGCCCTAACTCCTTATATCCCGACCTCGTTGGGGACATGCAAAGAAAAATAGAGAAAAAGCAGACCGCTCTGATACCACTGATCTAGATTTAAACAGGAACGCAATAAAATATAGAGATATCCATATACACAAAGATGCTGTAGAAATAATGCTTCATTTCATTAATGGAAAATACCCAAATATGCTTACAACCAGAAATGGAAATAAACCAGCTAGGGCAATGGTAGCTTATCTCTAAGAAGAGATGTGGTGGCTACATGCCTATGAACTGTTCTGAAATTTGTTACAATGAGGCTTGAAGGCCTATTTATTGTTGAGAAACAATGGAAAACCATTCACATTCCAAAACCTAACCCTAGAAGATGAAACGCCAAATTGTGGGCCCCGTTTTGGGTAAATTGGTGCATCAACTTCTCGAGGTTGTAACTTTGGCATATGATCTCCGTTTGACGCGTACGATAGCTCGTTAGAAAGATCTATCTGAGAACTACCACTTTGGGAAGGCAAAATTGATCGAAGGACCCATGTTACCCTAGATTTCGCAAAAAAAAAATTCGTTTAGGGGCTCAAAACGGCTCCGGAAGTTTAGGACCCGAAAAACTGCTAAAAATAGTAAAATATGCTATAATTAAGGAAACTGAAAAGAATCAAAGGGACAGTTGTGGGGGTCCAAATGGGATAGGTGGTTGACCACCAACATTCACCTAGATCATCGTACTCCAACAAGGCTGCAATCCACTTGCCTCTTCTTCCTTCCGGATCGGTCTGCAGTAAAACATCCTTGACACCAGCGTTAGGAACATAAGCCAAAGTATGAGAATGAAAAATATACACCCGAAAATATTTTAATGCCTTCACAAGTGTAAGGGCTTTCTTTTCAATGATTTTGTACTTCAGAGCTGCGTCTCTTATAGTTCGGCTGAAAAAAGCAATTGGTCTTTCATAGTCATATCTCTTCTGCATTAAGACTGCTGCCATTGTATGCTCCGACACAAAAGAAAACAATATAAAATCCTGAGTGTAGTCCGGGCTGATTAGAACCAGAGCTGAAGAAAGAGCTAATTTGACTAAGTTGAGAGATTTTACAGCCTCTTCCGTCCACGTCACTTGGCTATCCTTCTTAAGCATGTCTGTAATCTCTCTTAGATGTTCAGCAAGATTAGGAACAAAGCGGCGGAGAAAATTCATCTTACCATTAAACGATTGAATCTCTTTCTTATTCCGGGGCAAATAAATTTGCTGAATCGCTTCCACACATGCTGGATCAATACGAATGCCATCTTTTGATATGATGTGCCTAAGTAGTTTGCCTTCATCCATGGCAAACAAGCTCTTCTTTGGATTCAGTGACACACCATATTTTCTGCACTTTTGAAAGACAATTTTCAAATGATACAAGTGTTCTTCATATGATTTGGAAAACACGGTCAGATCATCAAGGTACACAACCAAGAAGACATCCTTCTCATTTGAGAAAGCCAAGTCCATTGCCCGCTGAAATGTGGCCCCCACGTTCTTCAAACCAAAAGGCATTTTGCCGTAATGAAAAGTTCCCCATGGGGTGGTGAACACTGTTTTGTCCCGGTCATCTTCATGAACCAAAATTTGGTTATATCTAGAATAACCATCGAGTAGTGACATCTGAGATGCTCCAACTACTCGCTGAAGTATATGATCCATTTTGGACAGTGGATAATTGTCTTTCAATGAAACTTTATTGAGATTCCTAAAATCAATGCACAAGCAAATCTCGCCTGTCTTCTTTTGTACGGGAACCAAATTAGAGATCCAATCAGAAAATCTGATGGGAATAATGATTCCTAATTTGTACAACCTATTTATCTCCTTCTCAATTGATGGAAGCAGTTTTGGATTTAGCCTTCTCAATTTTTCTCTGAAAGGTTTTTGATTAGGCTTGATAGGAATGGTATGCTGAATTATATTGGTATCATATGTCTTCAAGTTAGAATAATCCCAAGCAAACACATCAGCAAAAGATGACAACAAACTGATATATTTGGCTTTTACTTTCAGTGGCAATGCTTTGGACAATTTTACCATTTTAGGATTGGCAGTTGTTCCAATATTGACCTCTTCAACACCCTTTTCTGTTGGCTGCAATGTTGGCTTGCGGGCTACGTCATCTTGATCAAAGAGCTCTTCTAAAGGTATCAAGCCTTTAGGAATGATGTTATCCTTTAAATGCAACACTTCCATTTGATTGATCTCCACATCATCTTTACCATCATCATGTTCTACATCAATTTAGGTGTCTTTGAACTTACCTTTCTTTTGCAGAAAATCATCGATTTCCTCATCATCTTGGAAAACTTGCCAATATCTTTGATTTTCCGGGACAGTCGGACGATGCTTGACATGGATTTCGAATTTATTACTTGAGTTCATAAGAATCTTCAAATTACTTGCTGCCTTATCAAGTGCATTAACAATGCCATTTTGAATGTGAGCCACACATGTCAAGGTATAATCTGAAAACAATTTCAGGATATCTAGGACAACATTTCGGTAAGCTCGCATCCGAGGATGTTTTGCTTGATACTCACCTTTAACTTGCTTAATCACCAATTCGGAGTCACCATATACAAAAATCCTCTTAGCATTGAGCTTCCTTAGATTTTTCAGGCCAACGATCAAAGCTTCATACTCAGCTTCATTATTCGAACAATCAAAAGCAAGCTTGTAAGAACATACCCACACATTACTAGGCACTTTGTTTGGGTCGCAGAGAGGACTGCGTACCCAAATTCTGATTCCAGCACCACCATTTCCCACTGCACCATCGAAATCCATGGTCCACAGGCCCTCTTCATCTTCTTCTAAGTGCTGAAACTCTATCACCTTTGTTTTTCCTGCTCGCTGTCCATTATTTTCAGCTAATTGCTCAATGGTGTTCGGCTGTTCATGTCCCTCTCTCTTCAAAACTTCTATGAAATTCTCCGTTATTGCTAGAATATCATCTGCTACAACTAATTGACTATCTATATCATTGAAACTATCTGAATACAAAACAAAAGACTCAAGATCTGTATGTACATAATTAATCGGATGATTAATTGGTTTCTCCTTGCTTGTAATCATGTATTTCATTTTTTGTTCCCAGTACAATTTTCTCATTTGGCCAAACACAGGACTCGTTGCATAGGAGAAATCTAGTTGTGATGTCCCTTTCAACTTCACTCCCCAAGACCTGAAAAGAAGCATACCAAACCTGGGAGGAATGTCTGCCACAATAATATCCATCAAAACATTCTTTGTGGGGATCTGATCCAAACTTATGACCAAGTCTCTGATAAGCCCAATACATCTTACTCTGCTAGAATCAAATGAAAAGAGATCATGGTATCTCCTTGTGATGTCCAAACCCAATTTCTCCATGATAGCTTTCAACATAAGATTGTGGGAAGCACCGGAATCAAACATGGCATTATGTAACACAAACTCATGCAATCTCAAACTGATATAAAAAGGTGGCACATCACTGTCTGGAGACTCACCATTCAACGTTGTTCCAAACATCAACGCGGGTTGATCATCATCCACACTCACCATATCAAACATTTAATCAAAATTCAAAACTTTAGAGACCTGACCTCTATAATCACTATTCCTCATTAGTTCAGTCAAGGGAATGGAAACCTTTAATTTAGAAATTTCATTTTCTAAACTAAAATTTGAGGACCTTTCTACCTCCTTGACTGGAACGTCCTTTCCTTCAGCTTTATCCTTCGGAACAACTGGCTGATTTGACTTTTCCGCTGAAGGTGACTTGGTGATATTGGGATCAACTGCCTCTTTCCCTTTCCTTTGTGTATCAGGTGCCTCATTCTTGGATGATGGAGTTTCTTTTTTTTACGGGATTGGGTTGATGGGTACATTTCTGCTTCTAAGTGAATACTGACGCTGTTGTGCAGACAAAGCGTTCATATAGCCTCTTTGGTACTCATCTAATTCTTCTTCAAGAGCGGTGTCATTAGCCAAAATATAATCCTCATCCTTTTTTACAGCTGAATTTCTTGCATACTCATCATCTTCAGTGATAAAGGTGGGCATATCATCAGGATTAAAGAAATGATTTTCCTCTCCTAGTACATTGTCTTCATCATCAGATTCGGGACCAACAAAATTCTGTTGAAGAGATGTCTTTACTTGCTGTTGTTGTGATGCCAGTTCTTATGCTCGCTGCTCACGTTGTTTGATCCTGTATTGTGGCTACTGCTGGCCACGAAAACTGGGATTCCGAATCTGCGGTTCAGTCTTGTCAAGTGCTAATCTTTCAATCATTTTTTCTACCTTGTGGAGTACTTGATCTGATGTAGAAGCTTCTTCCTTTATTGAAACTCTCTCCTCGGCTTTCAATCTAGCTCTTTTGTCATTCAAATTTGCTTCAACACTAACAACAATTTTCTGCATCTCCTCTAAGGTAGGCAGATCTCTCTCTCGCAATTGATACGCCATATCAGGATCAAAACCATCCGGGAACTTAAGCAAAGATGACTTTTTAGATGGCCTTAAATCATTGGGAATTGCATTGTAAACCATATTGAATCTATTACAGTAGTCTTGTACGGACTCACCGACATTTCACTTGATCTTGGTATATTTAGAAGTGATTTGAAGAGGATCTTTCTTGACCTCCTAACGAACCGAAAACTATTTCTGGAGCTCTTCTAATGTAGGAATACTTCTAGCTACCAAAGCTCTGAACCATTTTCTTACCTCACCGCCAAAATTTTGCACAAAGAGTCTCATTGTTACATTTTCTTCATCAATTTCATACTGCTCAGAAATCTGACATTTTGTCTACATGCCATTGAGCCGGACCACTTTGAGGAGTGCCATCGAACAATGGAATCTTACTTTGATAATCTACTGGCATGTCATCCAAAACATGAGGTAGTGCAAGAGGAGCAAATCGAGCAGCCATCGCTCTTGGTGGATTCGCAATTGGCCTTGGAGATGTTGGGGGAGTAGGTGAAGCTGAGGTGTGAGGTGTATGAGGAGGGGTGTGCGGAGGAGATGCAATTTTAGGTGTGGAAGGATTAGATGAAGGCGAATTGATTGCAAACTTTTGATCAGAAATAATAGGTTGCACAGGGATGGTGGGAATGAAGGGCAGTTCGGTAGGATTTCTGGAGGTGGATGCCGTGATGGAAGATCCAATGGTAGCAGATGCAGTTTCTAGAAAATCAATGATATTTGTCACCTAAATTGTAGTTTGGAGCTATCTTAAAATAAAATTCTCAATAGAATTATTAGACTTTTCAATGTTAAGAGCTACAATGAAATCCGGATTTGGAACTATAGAATCGAGAGAACTTTCAGATTTGGATTTAAACAATGACAATTCAAACTTTTCATCAAAATCAAGTTCTTCAAGATATTCAAAAATGGTAGGACATGAATGAGATTTAATCACGGGAGTTGCAGAGCTTGCTTGACGAAGGAGTCTTGGAATCAAATTGGGATTTTCGTAGACAGGAAGCGGATTTGGATCTGGATTAGCTTTGGTATGTCTTCTTGAAGCCAGTGTGCTTTTTCAAAAGATCAAAGGAACATAAACAACTTTCTCAGCCTATGAATTCGTAAGCTGATCATCCACAACTTAGAATCATCAAAGGCACTGGGGTGTTCACAAGTTAGACTTCCCTTTAATGAGACTAGACCGAAGATTGACTGAAGTAGCGTTTATCTACTTGCGCTAATGCAAAGAAAAAGCGTTTCGAAGGCTACCTGGCTAATCTTCAGATTCCTTCTGTAGTTTAAAAACAAAGAATACTAACACACAACCAAATTAGTTCCCCAGTATGGTTGCCACTATGTTAGAGCCTAGATTTGCCTTAGGCTGAAAAGGCAAGGTTCTAGGTCCACATCAAACCACGCTCAGCCTCGTAGCTAGCCCTATGAGGACAGGAGAGGGCTCTCTCCGGGTCAATCTCAACAAAAGATGATCGATGAGGCTCGGGATGACTGAAAGAGAAGCTAGTTTTATGCTAGGTATGAAGTACAAAGGTTTGATTTGAGTTTTTAGGAGTTTTTGTGTTGAAACAAGGAAAGGAAAATTTGGGCTTGGGGATGAGGCACAGTTTTTGCAGAGGTCTATTTGGGGCAAGGTAGGAGATCATATTGATGCTTTTAAAGGGAATGAATGGGTAGATCAGACTGGTGAGGAGCTAAGGAGAGCAAGAAGCTTTCAAGGATTCTCCTTAAACAGATGAAAACATGGAAAACCAAACAAACTTAAAGGCAGAGCATAACAATCTATGGATTCTACCGTAACACTTCATTTGTTCAATTGCAGAAGATGAGAGAAGGAAAATAATACACATAACAACTTAAAATTACTGAGATAAGCACACCATAAAAACATAAAGCCACATGGATCCCAAACAGTGCTGCAAAACCCTAGTTTTTCCTTAGCCAAAAATGCAGAGAAAATATGACATACAATAGTATGCCAAAGCAATCCCAAATATCCAACCCTGAAAATGACTAAGAGAATACGTGATATAGGCTAGCCCAACCCATTCCCTTGCCTCTAGGGGTCGAGCTCATCATTCTAGGAGCTGTTTCAACCAATTCTAAACCAAGCACTGAAATCTAGGCAACCAAAACAACTTGCCTCTATATGTTAGGAAACTGATTCATGCACTAAATTTTCACTTGTTAGTGAATGAATCTTATAGAACTAGTAAATAAGTGCCAAAATTACATCATGTTTATCTAGTTACATCTAGATAGATCAAAAATTACATCAAGAAGCAAAACTAGTCAAACTAGCCGAATTTCTGAGCTGGAAGGTGAAAAATTGGGCAAAAATCCTCTGTGCGCCACGCAAAAATCTGTGTGTGTCGCGCCACTTTGGAGCTGATTTTTGGGCACTTCCTGAAGTCCAAATTGAGCCCAAGTGTGCTTGTGGGAAAGCCCTACATGTCTACTTTCCATCACAAGTGGAATTTCTAGATTTGGATGTCATTTACCCCTCCAAAACTACAATCTCCCAAGACTGCTTCCTGTGTGCCAAAATAGGGGCAGTGAGGTCATTTTTAGGGTGTTTTTGACCCTTTAGGAAACCTAGAACTTGATGAAATCCTTAGGTAATCCATGAGCATACATAAATTTTGATGACAAATCCAAAAATGTAAAGTTCTCCTCCTAGAGAGCTCCCAATGATAAGCGCGTGCCAAGTGGCACTACGCACAGGGCAGAAAAAACCTATTTTTAAAGCCAAAAATTCAAAATTGACAAATTTTTCTCCAAATTCCTTGAAATTTGGGCTGAAAGTGCCTCATCAAGTGCCATGCTCAGCCAAAGAAGCTTCGGCCAAGATCTGAAGACGATCATGCTCTTTTTTCCTCTTTTGCTTCTTTGTTGCCTTCTTCAATTTTGCCTTCAAATTTCTTATTCACGCTTTGGAACTCATATTACGTGTTGTGTAATGGAAAACCATGTGCCTCAACAATGCTTTGTCCTTATCGGCCTTTTCGAACAGTCCTTCCAGGTGAATGTTGATCCTCTCGAGCCAAGACTCTCGATCATCATTAATCACTTGTTCCAATGTAGTGAACTCAATCCTCCTCCTTTGGGCAGTTTGGCGATTCTCGCAGATATTTTGAAACTCCATGATTTCTTGCTGATCTTCAAGATATTTTTTTCTCTGCTCTAAGTATTTGATGATCCACTTAGCCCTCTCCAAGTTGAGGGATAAGGCGTTAATCTCTATCTGCTGCTTCTGAATGACCTCTCTAAGATGTGCACTTTGCGGGCCCATGTCGGTATCGTCATCCTGAATCAGAATGAAGTCAGTCTCTTGCTCACCTAAAAGCCCCTAATCCTGCATTGGTCTCTTGCCTTGCTCCTGTACCTACACTTGTGCTGCTGATGATGGCAACGAGACCCCTTCCACCCCAGGTGGAGATAGTACTCGTCGTGCTGCTGCAAACAATCCCCTCATGCCTCTCTGATAGGTAACATATGTCAGCACAATGGTAGTCTCTTCCTCCTGACCTCCATGCTACTGTGAAGGTTCACCCGGATCATGAAAAACCTCCTGATGAATCGCTGAAGCTGTGAAGAACTCACGGAAGATGAATTCTGCCCATGTGATACCCTGCAGGCCAAGCTAATGTACAACAATGATCTTGATGACCACGTAATGATAAATGTTGTTGTGTTGTTGTTCTGGACTCTTCCTCCGCACAAGAGTGGTCGTCCTCTTGATGTTTTGGTACATGAAACATGGAATGTTCATGAATTTCACTCTTGTGAAACGCATCAATAACCCAATATGGTAAGCATAGATGCGTGAGAAGCGACCTTCACAACTGAAGTATCTGATAATGAGTCTCATCAACGGCGCATAAGATTCCTTCATAAACTGAAATGGGAATACTCTCCTGAGCTACCTCAAATAGCTAGGCCTGATGTAAGGTTCATAATATGATCTATCCAACTGTTGCCCTTTGTTCCACTCTTCCCCTATATTTGGTATCCCGGTGGTTGAGAGATGGTTTCTGGTGTCAAGGTAAAGTCTACTCTAGCAAGAGTAACATGATTATCATGCAAGTGTAAAAAAAAAAACCGAACTAACCCCTGATGATGCTGGATCTGAGCGATCATCTCACAATACTGAAAGCATGACATCTACTGAAAGCATGTCATCACAAGCGGGGAGGCCTGCAATTGAGTTAAGGAAGTAGGCTCTTCTCTAACATGTCTGCCACCTTTTCGCAGCCTCCTCGGCACATTGAGCTCAGTGGATGAGTCACTTTGAGTTTCTACCTCATAGTCAGATGAATGACCAGACGACATCACTGCTGATATACAAACTGCCTTGAATGACTGCTGATGTATGAAACTACTGTTTTGGAGAAATGACTGCTGGTTACAAAACTATGTCAGACTACTGTTAAGATATGTTTGAAATCTGCCATCAAGGGAAAATGTAACCAGGGAGTGTTAGGAAGGGGAATAATATGAAGGGATGAGGGACTTATGGGGAAAAATTATGTTTAGGGACATGTAGGAGGGTTTGGGAAATCTATATGAGGTAGGGTTTGGGTTTTTACATTTGACAATGGGTAGAAGGGAATTGGGGATTGGGGTTTAATAATTTGAGGGGATAGGGAACAATGAGATTTGGGAACAAATGGAGTCAAGAGGAGAAGAAAATGATGGAAAAAGGATATACTTGGTGGCAAACAATTTCTGAAACCCTAACAACAATTTCCTTGATGACTTTGAGAGGTAGAGTTTGAGAGTTTTTATTGCAACTTTTAGCAACCATAAACCATCATCATACTAGCATAAAAATGGATGAAACACTGAGATGGTAACCCTACCTGGAAAATCCAAGTGTTTAGATGGCAATTTGATGCAATTTCAAGCAAATTCGGAAAATTTGGTGTATGCGCTGCGCCAAGAACCCAGTGCGCCGTGCGGTTCAAGTGCGCCGCGACAGTGGAAGTTTACACTGTGAATCTGCCCTCTATGCACCGAGCGGATTGTGTGCGCTACGACCTCCTTTGATGCACCGTGCGGCCCTTCAAATGCAGTCTCAGCTATTGGAATAAGAAACCTAGTCCTCTAACCCTCAAATCAAAATTCTTTGACCTCCTTACACAACAAGTGATATTTCAAGGAATAAAAATGGCTAATTGCATGATAGGTTTGATTTCATTTGAGCCACAATGATTTTGGTGTTGGGGGTTCCGTGCACTGAGCACAAGCTCGGTGTGCTGCGACGTCCCTGTGCGTCGCGCCCGTTCAGAATTGCACTGGACAACTTCTCCCAATGCGCCTCGCCAACTATTCAGTGTGACGCGCCGACCAGTTGCAAGCAATTTCACCCCAAAACATGCACTTGCTCACCCAATTTCTTTGAAATGCTTCTCTTTGACCTTGGCATGCAGAATGACATTGATCTTCATGGCAAAACCTTTATAAAGCCATTGATTTGATTTTTGGTTCTTCAAAACCCACTTTTGTTATGTTTTGAAATTGGCACTTTTTCACAATTAATACAACTTTGTATTACACATTTCCTTTTTGAATTTTTGACTAAAATGATGAAATTTTTGGTAAATTTTTGCAGGGATAGCTGACATGGAATTTGGCTAAGGAGACCAGGGCTGTGCATGGAGAACTGAATAACTGAAGAACTTTTTGAAAATATTACAAAAACACAAAAAAATGAATTTTCTTCAAAACAACATTTTGAACAACAGTCGTAATCCATCAATGTGACAATGAAACTTGCAAAGCAAAACATGTGTGGAGCCTCCCTCTGGCCTGTTGACCTTATGGACACTTTAATGACTCAATTTGTAAAACCCTAGACCTATGATGTATATGACTCATTACCTATTAAAATATGACACATTGACTGTCATGGACTCTAATAAACATTGAAGAAAAGACCTAAGCCAGCAGGAAAAAAACTTGAGGGTAATGAAAAATAAGGCCCTTTCGTCAGGTTATGGCATGCTCCTAAATGGAATGCAGGTGAATGAGTAGAATGGGACACCTAAAATGAAATGCAAGAAAGAGTTTTGATCTCTGACGAAGCGCTGAATAGACCGACTCTAACATTGGCTCCAATAGGGATGGTAGCTCCCAGGAGGTGCCAAGAATGGCAGATCTCTGGAAGAGCTAGACGGTGCCTTCATCCATTGGGCTATGGAGTCCATTATTTTCACAAATCAACACAAGACTCTTGACTAATTTATTGACTCAAACTTGACACAAACTGAGTGAATGAGGAAACCAAAATTACTGCCTAAAACTAACTAGACAAACTGAATTCAAAACTGAAATCTTTCTTCAGAATTATAGCCTTCACTTCGAGCCCCAAACTGAAGAAAAGATCCCATCACACAGTTGCAACGAAATTGAAATTAAATGGTATGTACAGTGACAATGTGGACAGAAGAAATAACTCAGAAATGATACCTCTTGAGCAGCCGACCATTGACCGGCCCTCCGAGATATTCTTCTATGTTCATCTCCTTCGGAAGAAAAGCATTCCGACCACGATATGCAACAATTTTGTAAGGACCTTTCCAGAGATTTTCGAATTTACCATGCTTACCCTTGTCCTCATTCCTTGCATCCCATTTCAGCACTACTTCCTCCAATTGGAATCTGTCCGCCTTCGCTTTTCTGTCATAAATTTTCTTAATCTTCTCCTGCAACTTGGATGTGTTTTGGAAAACCTCTTCTCGTGTCTGCTGCAAATGGATCATTTGATTCAATCTTCACTGCATAGGATCTTCCTCACTGTCGGCCTCCTGAAGAAGTTTGACTACTGGAGTTGCTAGAGAAGTAGGAAACACTGTATCAACTCCATAAACAAGCTCAAAGGGAGACATACCAGTGGATTTCTTTTGGCTGACCCAATCTGCCCAAAGTACATTGACCAACTTCTTATGCCAACTCTTCTTGTTAATTTCCAGCAGCTTCTTGATGATGTTGACTAAAGATTTATTAGAAGACTCTGCCAAACCATTGCCTTGAGGATGATAAGCGGTTGAGTGACCCAAAATGATTTTATACTTGTTACAGAACTCAATCATCCTCTTTGATTTAAAAGTTGTTGAGTTGTCAGTGATTAACTTATTCGGGCAACCAAAACGAGACAAGATATTGTTCTCAAGGAATGAAATAATTACCGCATCTGTAGCTTGTCTGGTGGGAATTCCTTCAATCTATTTCGTGAAATAATCTGTTGCCGTGAGAATCCATCGATGCTAACCGGAAGAAGCGGGATGAATTTCAGCAATGAAGTCCAACCCGCACTACTGAAAAGGGGCACTCACCTTAATGGGCTTAAGCGGCAAAGGCTGTAATTTCTGCCTTCCTTCAAAAATATGACATTGATGACAGCTCTTGACCACTTTATTTACATCAACAAACAATGTTGGCCAATAGTATCCTGCATGGAGAATTTTGTTTACCGTTGTTTTCCAAAAGAGGTGACCGCCAAAATCCCCTTTATGGAAATCCTCCATGACTTGCTGCACTTCTCCTTCCACCAAACAATTCAACAAAACACCACTGGGATCTTTCCAATAAAGTGCAGAATTTAAAATACAAAACTTTGCAACCTTCAATTTGAGAGTATTACCTTTGTTTCTAGCCATGGCGGGTGGTGGTGACAAATTTTGCAGCACATATATGATATTTGAATACCACGGGGAAAGAACAAACATTTCAGATACCTGAATTGACGAACCTTCCTCATTTTCATTGGACATAGCAGCGATCAGATTGATGTCTAAGGCGTGCAAGTTTGTTTCAGCCATTAACTTTGCCAATCCCTTACCTTTAACAAGCTTGGTGGGCTTTATCTCCACATCGTATGATCCAGATTTAAACAAGAACACAATAAAATATAGAGATAACCATATACACAAAGATGCAACGGAAATAATGCTTCATTTCATTAATGGAAAATACTAAAATATGCTTACAACCAAAAATGGAAATAAACTAGCTAGGGCGATGGTAGCTTATCTATGAAAAGAAGGGTGGTGGCACATGTCTCTGAAGCTGTTTCTGAACTGTGTTACAATGAGGCCGAAGGCCTATTTATTGTTTGAGAACAATGGAAAACCCTTCCATTCCCAAACCATAACCCAGATGATGAAACGCTAATTTGTGGGGCCCCGTTTTGTGTAAATTGGTACATCAATTTCCCGGGGTCGTAACTTTGGCATACGATCTCCGTTTGACGCGTACAGTAGCTCATTAGAAAGATCTATTCGAGAACTATCATTGTTGGAACAGCAACACCGGTCCATGTTCCATGGACCCGTGTTGCCCCTGGATTCCCAAAAAACGTTGTTTAGGGCCTCAAAACGGCTCCGGAAGTTCAGGACCCGAAAAACTGCTAAAAATAGTAAGTTGCGCTACAATTAAGGAAACTGAAAATGCTGAAAGAGACAGTTGCGGGGGTCCAAATGGGATAGGTGGGCGGCCACCAACATCCACTTGGATCACACACACAACACACTACTAAAAGCATACGTATGTACAAAAAGAGAGAGTGCCTGGATTCATGCATAATATTTTTTGAGATAAAGCCCATTTCGGGGCCTATCCAGGGGATTACCTTCATAATCTATAAGCTCATAGACACCTTTTTGTAAAAATCTTTTCACAATATAGGGCCCATGCCACATAGGCTCGAGTTTTCCTGCCCCCAGCTTATCTTTAGCTTGATCATAGAGCAGTACTAGGTGTCCCTCAATGAAAGAGCGGGGGTTAACAGCGTTATCGAAGTGAGTTTTCACTCGCTTCTTCTGAGCTTCAATAGCTAGGGAAGCTAGACAACGAGTCTCATCCAGCCGTTCTAAGTAAAGAAGGTGCTCTTCTACTGGAGTAGTATCAGGGAGTAACTCGACGGCTATCTTCAATGAAGGAATCTCACACTCAATAGGAAGGGTCGCCTCCAGTCTATAAACTAACTGAAAAGGAGTGAAACTGGTGGCGTCCTTCATGGAGGTAAGGTAGGCCCACAAAGCAGAGAACAACATCAGATGCCAATTGGACTTATGCATGCCAATAGTTCTTTGAAGCATCGTGACCAAAACCTTGTTCACGGCTTCCACTTGATCGTTTGCCTGAGGATAGTACGGGGTCGAACTATCATGCCTAAGGCCCAACTGGGTTGTTAACTCGGTCATCATGTGATTACAAAAATGTTTTCCGTGATTAGTGACGATGGCTTGGGGTACTCTGAACTGCGAAATAACATG
Source organism: Pinus taeda (assembly GCA_000404065.3). Lineage (NCBI taxonomy): Eukaryota > Viridiplantae > Streptophyta > Pinopsida > Pinales > Pinaceae > Pinus > Pinus taeda. The sequence continues at coordinate 114,383 of APFE031169859.1, forward strand.
ATTGAACAAGAACTGCACCATGGTGTGACCGTCTTCTGACAATGTAGGCATCGCCTCGGCCCATTTCATGAAATAATCAAAAGCAACGATGATGTACCCATGCCCCCCGGCCAAGCGAGGGTTACAGGTCACATAATCGATGCCCCATTTGGCAAAGGGGCTGACGGTTACAACGGGGTGCAGCGGAGCAGGGGGTGTGTTACACAGTAATTTGTCACTGGCTCCCTGTCAGTCTTCCTACTGTATCATGAGACCAAATTCATCATGCTCATGCTCTCTAATGTGTCCAAATGACCCACTTTGCCAAAGTTTCCTCTATCATCGCGACTGTTTTAAAAATAAACACGCTGATGAGTGCTCCTAAACAGACTCAATGCGCTGCCAGCACGGAAGCACACGCCTTTCCCGCGATGGTCGAATTTCATGTGACAGCGCACTGATCTTTATGTATGATCGCGATGATATGACTTTCCTTGTTATTCAACAGCGATGCCGGCGCTCCAGTGCAGGTATGCACCCGCGATGATCCAGTTTGGGCGAATTTGTTCTAACAGCCGGCCTTCCAGATGACTCCAGACCTGGTTGTTGGCCTTGTAAATGTCGCCCTCCTTTCTCGCATGTTTGTTCGTCATTTGAGCCACCTTCCTTGAGATAAGCTCATCCTCACACCATTCATGGAGACTCCTTCTCCTATTTAAGCCTCCACCATTGCCATGAGCTACTAGTTTGGAATTGATTGTGTTTAGAGCATTGCTGATAGTATTGTGAGCTTGATAGGCAGCTGGTGTGATAAGTGTGGGATTGTTATAGTGCTTGAGGAAGGTTGTGAAGTGTTTCCATATAGTGTAAACTTGTGTGTGAGAGAGAGAGTTATCTTGGGATATCTACTTTCAAGGGTGAATTCTTGAAGGACTTGCTGGCTGGACCCAACCAAAGGAGGATTTGACGTCAGAACTTGGTTGTAATTCTCTTTTGTTTCATTAATAAGATAAATGACTATCATTATGGTTCCACTCATGTATCTTTGATTATGATGTTTGAGTTGTATCTTTTCTAACCGGTACATAGTTGCATTTCCCGGATTTTATGCTTGTATTTGTCTTGTCCTTTGCTTGTGCAGGTGTATGTTCATGGAGATTGTGAGGAGCGCGACCAGCTAAAGCGAAAGAACGGAAGCGACAACCCTTCCGTGAATATAAGCGTTGGATTCGAGGTAGGCTTTCATCTTGGCCTTTGTTTTGCAATTAGGAACCTGCGTGTTAGTGTGCTTGATTGTTGCTAGACCTCAGTTAGGCTAGAGGGATCGCCTTTGTCCGCAGAGGGGATTTACCTACTCAACAATTTGGCGACTCCGCTGGGGAGACTTTACCTTGTTGTTTGAATTGTAAACTTTAGACGGAGCCTGAAGCATGGCCAGTTATCCTTCAAAACGCTATTGCTCTACATTAGCGAAGTAGATCAAAGCCATTTCAGTCAATCTCCGGTTTTGTTTACAGATTGAACAACTTGGAGCTAGTTGTTGTCCTGTTCTTGTCCATTTTGTCCTTGAATTGAATTCTTGCTTTCTTTTCTAAGTTTGGGGATTAGTTCTCTACTTTTGGGTTTCCTGGGTCAGTCTGGGAAGCGCCTTTATTGTTTAAAGAGTGCTTGCCTTGGTTTGGGAGTTCTTGGCTTGATTGTGGTCATTTTTTGGCTTCATCGTGGTTTTTTATAAAACAGTGGCGTTGCCATCGCCTAGCATTTTCTGTGATTTCTTGCTCATTGCATAAATACACCAAACAGTCGTGACGGTTCTGGAAATCGAACCATCGCGGTTAACCCGTGTTCTTCCGCGCTGACATCGCCTTGTTGCTATGCGTAGGTTTTTATTAGCGCCCTGTTGTTGTGTTCTACCCGCGCTGATTCCTGTAGAATTGAATTTTTTCAATTCCACCTCCTGAATCTGTTGGTCTTGGTATCACCTGCCTTTTCCACTTGGTTTATGGCTTGATTTTTTATTGTTTAAAGATTGGAGCACTTCTTTGTGAGTTTTGTTGAGGCAAATCTCGTTTTTTGATTTGTGACCTAGTTTTATTGCTTCAACTTTGTTGGATCAACTTTGCTTGGTTACTCGTTTGCAAAGGTTCGTTTACTGCTTGCTTTTGCTTGGTTGTTTAAGTGATTGTTGTTGAATCAATTTTAACATTGTTTCGATTTCTTTTCACTACCCGGGCACGGATTACAGTTGTTTGGGGTCAATCAGTTCTTTTCCACGTTTGTTTTCTATTATTTCTCAAAAACTCTTTAGTGCATTTTGTCATTATCGAAAAATAAAATCTCTTTTGCTTTGTGATAGTTAATGAAAAGTAGAGCTTTTCATTTTTATTAGTGGATTAGTAATCTTAAATAAGTTTAGTGATTTCCATTAGCTGCATTAGGGAAATTCTTTCTTTATTGTGTTCGTTTCGTTTGTATGAAATCTTTCTAAAACCTTTTGTAATTAGCGTTCATCGAATGGAATGATCTGCTTTGGCATATAGAGTGCATTTAGGGATTTTGAGGAATTACATACGGTAGGACCTGAAAACCGAAACGTAACTACAGATCAACTTTAAAATAAATCGAATGAACTTAAAAACGCATTGGAACATAACGCTCACATTCTAGAGGTCTAGGCTAGAGACGTGCTCCGACGTCATTAAACCTAGTCACTTTTGTTCTCACATTAAGGTTGGGTGATTCCTCGTGTGATTCAACTGTGGTCTAGTATGGACTTGCGCTCCCACATACCATCGCGTATATATGGGGAAAATCCACTAGGTTATCATCCTTGATCCATAGGAAGCCGTGTCTGCCGCCTTACAGCCCGTAACGCACCTAACACAACATTCGGGAAGATTGACTGCCGTACGGAAAGTCCTTGGCTTTCATATGATCGCTAAGGTGTATATGCAGTTTTATGGATTGTCTGGTAAACCCATTGCCTAGTTTCTCCAGAGCAGTCACTTTTTGATCCTTTTCGGACTCCTTAAAAGAAAAGGCTCTATTGAGCATTTGTCACTTCGGGCTCATTAAATATTCGAAGGCGACTAGAGTCATCTTTTGTCCTTTTCTCGACTCTTAAAACATGAAAAGGTCAAGTTGTGTCCTATTGTCTTAAAAATTTATTCGACCACGATTACATTTACCTTGTTAGATCTTGTTTGCGCTAGTTTTGAGTAGGGTCTTTTATCGTTAGCTTGTCTAGGATTTTTGCTTTATCATCCTGGTGGATCCATCGATCCCATCTCCCGTCCCAAGTGACCAAGAGTCTCCTTCTTCTGCTGCCCCTGAGACACCGGTTTGTGGTGACACTTTCCCTATTGTTCCGAGTGTCCAACCATTGGACTCTCGTGCTCCAGAGGACGAGCTTTACGACTTGTTTTGGAACCCTGTTTGGGAGCCTTCTGAAGAGGATTTTCCCTCTACTCCTGTTGGTGTTTCATCCCTGATGGCTTCTTCCGACATGGAGGATACATCTCCTGTACCGAGTGGAACGCCCGTTATATCAAGTATTGATACTCCCATCTTGGCTACATCCCCGGTTATCTCTACACCCTACACTGTTACACCTCTCAGTATCACAGTGCCGACATGGTATAGATCTCTATGGGATGCTATGGGCTCTGCGAGTTCCTCTTCTATGTGGGATAATAACATTGTTCCCACTACGGGACCTTTCATTTCCCAGGTTCACCATACCGCTGTCACATCAGTTCCGACCAATCCGACCATTTGTGTCACGTCATCAACTCCAGTTGCTAGTGCCATTACGGCATCTTCCGTCGTAACTACCATTGCTGGCCCATCCCGAGGTCCAGCACGTAGTGGTCAATTGGTACATACTGCTAGAGTTGTCCATCCCGCAAGTGGTGCCCCGCCTTTTTCTGATGCTATTTCGGTAGGGGGGGCATATTCTCAGTACTTGCATGTTGTCCAGAACCCAGGCGGGCAAGGCCCCTATTATGATCCTGTTAATCATTATTTGTATACCTCCTTGCCAACTGAGCCTGCTGTTGAGGGTACAGTTTCGTTGAATGTGGCTTGGGGTACCACCGGTTATGGTGGTGGCCAATTTCGTCCGGGTCAAGGGCAGCCATCCCAAGGACCATCATACCAAGGTCAGCCATCCTACACGCAGCCTAATTATGGGCAACAATATTATGGCCAAACCTATCCAGGGCAACCTGGAGGCCCACAAGGACAACCCTACCAGGGACAACCTTCACCCTCTGGTGGTCCGTCTTATACATATCTTGGGCAACCTTCTGGAAACCCGGGACAACCTTATGCTCAACAAGGACAACCTGGGCCCCAGCAGGGATACCCTTTGGGGCAACCCTATGGGAACCCGGGACAACCTTACGCGCAACAAGGATAACCCAGAAACCAACAAGGTTACCCTTCTAGGCAAGGTGGCCAGCCTTACGCACAGCAAGGCCGACCCACTGCTCAGCCTAGTCAGCCATCCGGTCTACAAGAACAACCTTCGGTTGCGCAAGGACAACCCAACGCCCAACAAGCTCAACCTTCTGGGCAGGCAGGTTCGTCTCTTATCCAACCAGGACAACCTTCCGGCCAGATGGCCCAACCTCACTCTTTGCAAGGATATCTTTCTGGGGTGGCTCAACCGGGCATGCAGATGGTTCTTGTTTCTCAGGCTCAACCCAGTTACCAACCCCAGAATCAAGCTGGTCTCCAGTCACAAGGTGGGTACCAATCCCAACCTTCCTATCAGATGCCGCCTGGTTCCCAGGCTCAATATGGAACCCAGCAACCATATGGATACCAGCAACCCTAGGGGAAAAGTCAATTTACCCCGTATCAAAATTACCAACAACTGTAGGTCAACCCCTATCAAAATTATCAGCAACCTGTAGGGCAGTGTGGTAACCAATGGGGAGCTGGGGGGCAGAACCAGTATCAACCATCCGGTTCCATATATAACCCTTATGGACAAAGTTCCTATGGACAGGGTCCTTTTGGACTTGGTCTGTCCGGACAAGGTCAGTGGGGGCAACCAGCAACTGGATGGAATTCTGACCCTACCTCATATCCGCAGATGTCCTTCAATCTGCAGCTACCACTTCTAGCGACGTTGGAACTGCCTGATGTGTCGAAATTAACAAATGATCCCATTTTGCATAATCCACAATGGCCACCAGTTCCAACAAAAATACCCGGCGACTGTCCCAAATTCAATGGCAAGGCCGGAGAGGATCCTCAAGCCCATGTAATGACGTATCACCTATGGTGTTCGTTTAATTCATGGCTTGATGATTCGATTCGACTTCGCCTCTTCCAAAGGACTCTCACCAACTTTGCCGCTAAATGGTATATTGAATTGACTCGTGCATCTTTTCAAGACTTTAATTCATTGGCTATGGCATTCCTTACTCACTTTCTGTTACCCATTCGGTACGAGACAGGGACTCATCTCCTGACATCTCTTAAGCAGGATACGGCTACGCACATCTCTGATCATATACATGAATGGAGAAGGTGTCGCCAGTTGATCAAGTTTTGGATTCCTGATCAACTCCTCACAGATTGGTTCACGACCTCCTTTGTCCCTAAGATTGCACGGGACATTGCTATGGGAGCCTGCATGACTGAAGAGCAAGCGATCGCACGTGCTTAGTACCTTGACTTAGTTTACTCTCAGTCAGGTACTTTATATGAGTATTTGCCTGATGCCCCGAGACCCGGTACATCCAAGGCTCCGCCGAAGCCATTTGTTGATGGAGTTATTGGCTCTGTGAATCTGGCCTCTAAAAAATCATCTTCGAACCCTGGGAAGCAAAAATCGGATGCTTCTAACGAAAACACTTCTCAGGATGGTTCAAATTCTGGAAGTACTTCCGAGGTCAACGCCGTCCAGTCCACCACGGCGAGTAAGGCCTCGAAAGGAAAGAAAAAGGGGAAAGGAAAAAATAAATCTGAACAACCTAAACAGGAGTCCTCCAAACCTCCATCCGAGGAAGGAGCTAAGCGCAAACCCAAATATCCTTGTCTCATTTGTGAGGAGGATCAGTACACTAAGGACTGCCCAAGGCGATCCGAAGTTAGTCATTTGTTGAAAGGTTCTCCTGGGATCCCTGCGGTTCTTAAAGAACCTTTCCCCTCTCAATAGACTCAAATGGTGGCTGATCCATCTTCTTCTCCCTTTGGTTCCCAAGTCTTCATGGTTGGATCTATTCCTATTCATGTAATGACTCGAGCAAAGGAGTATCCGTCATCCGTCGGGAAGGAGCTCGAGGTTCCCTCAAGTGCTCCTTCGTCCAGCTCTGGTCCGCTCCATATTGAGAGACCAAGTACTGAGACGACCATCTGACCCCCTCCCAAAGGAGTACTCAGGAGATCATCTTACAACCCAAATTCTCGTGTTGCCCAGCACTATAGCATAGTTGAGAACTTAGCGCAGGCCCCGTCAGCTATGTCTGCCTTAGAAGTTCTCCAGAGTTGCCCCCCAGAGGAAGTCCCTGCTATTGACCATCGGTGGCATCGACCTGGCAGATTCGGATCTGATTACCTTTGATCTCGAAAGCCATGTCCCAAGGCTACCTCATTAGATCGTTTTGTTTATCCAAGTCATCATCAATTCAAAAACGATTCATCGTACTTTTATTGATGAGGGCGCATCGACTTGCATTATGTCTATTGCTTGTTGGAAAGTGATCGGGTCTCTGACTCTGAGCCAGTCTCCTACGACTTTGGAATATTTTGATGGGAGAGAATCTCGTCCCTATGGTATTCTTCAACGATTGCCAATTACTTTAGAAGGAAAAACTGTTGAAGTAGAAGTTGAGGTCGTTGACGCAAATCTCACCTACAACCTCCTTCTGGGCTGGAGTTGGACGTATGCCATGCGTGGCGTGGCTTCATCCCTCTTTCGTGTCATCCGTTTCCCTCACCAAGGGAAAATTGTCACGGTAGACCAGCTCTCCTTCTTCGCTTCCTCTTCTGAAGGAAATGTGCCTTTCGTTGAACATAACTCTGTTCCTTTTGAGAGCGTGGGAGCCGGGCTCTTCAAAGATCCCGCCCTTATGGGTGTTTTCTCCCTCCCACCTCCCAACCTCGCCTCTATCTCTATGATTTCGGTTCGTTCTGATCCCTGGGTCCTCCCTCCCATCGACTAGATAGAATCATGGGGCAAGGAGATGCCGTTGAGTCCCGCCGAGCTCAACTACATCGAAATTGTTGCTGCATCAACCCCTCCTGCTGAACCCGCTGCTTCAAGTGGAGCTCTTGACTCATACGAATTTTCCCCCTGGTTTGGAGAATGCGTCTCCTCGGATCCGTTAAAGGAAATATTTCCTTCCAACGAAGCCATCATAGAGACCATGTCTCTCGAGGAACCTCCGTGGTCTCATCTTCACCACCGTTCCTCGTTTCTCCCTACCCTCCGAGAAACGTTGGCTTGTCTCGAGCGGTTTGCTCCGTGTCTCCCTTCACAACCCCTTCAAACACCCATTCAGATCTATGAAGTATCATCTGAAGGGAATTTAGGGAACATTACGCAGACCCAACTCATCGACATCTCTGTCAAATCAGGGATTGTTGAAAACATCTATATAGGTGTCACTTGCACTCCTGAGGAGATTCAAATATATATAGCTTTCGCGAGTTCCATGACGTTTTTGCATGGTCCTACGAAGAGATGCCCATCATCGATCCAACCATTATAGTGCACGAGATACCTACGTATCCAGGTGCCAAACCTGTTCGTCAGCATTTGCGTCCTGTGCACCCCCCGTAAGGCTGTAGCTATCAAAGCGGAAGTTGAAAAACTTCTTAAAGCTGGTTTTATTTATCCTATCCCACTCACAGATTGGGTCTCGAACATTGTCCCTGTGGATAAAAAGCAGGGTACGATTCGCGTCTGTGTCAATTATCACGACATTAATCGAGCCTGCCCGAAAGATAACTACCCCACACCTTTCATTGACCAACTCATTGATGAGTGTGCGGGGAGTGAAATATATTCGTTTATGGACGGCTTGTCTGGTTACAATCAGATTAATATCGCGCCCACTGATCAACACAAGACGACCTTTATCTGTCCATGGGGTACTTTCACTTACAAAAAGCTCCCTTTCGGTCTTAAGAATGCCAGCGCCACCTTCCAACGTGCGATGTCATACGAATTTCACGATATTCGGCACATCGTACAGCCTTATCTGGATGACCTTCCCGCTCATTCAGCTAAGCGCTCAGACCACCTGTCGCATCTCCGCAAGATTTTTCTTCGCTGTCAACACTACAACATCCGACTGAATCCACATAAATGTGTCTTCTGCGTAGAATCTGGCTGACTTCTCAGGTTTATCATCTCCCGAGAGGGCATCCGTTTGGATCCCCTTAAGGTCAAAGCCATTGTGAATCTTCCTCCCCCTGCTTCTTTGCGCCAACTGCAGAGTCTGCAGGGTAAAGCTAATTTCTTATGACGATTTATCCCGAACTATGCCGAAGTGGCAAAGGGTTTTATGCGGTTACTCAAACGTGACACCCCGTTTCGATGGGATGCCATAGCTGAGGAATCTTTTGCACACCTTAAAAATCTTCTAGTTTCCGCCCCTTTGTTGCGGCCTCCAAATTATCATCGTGATTATACGTTGTATTTGGCCGGTGCTGATACCGCCATTGGTATGGTTCTGGTTCAGGATGACAATGAAGGCATCGAACATGTTATCTACTACCTTAGCCGCAACTTGTTAGATACGGAAACTCGATATGCTTATGTCGAGAAGTTGGCCCTCGCTGCTGTTTGCGCTGTTCAACGATTCCGTCACTATATCTTGTTGCGTACTACGACAGTGATATCCGATTGCAACCCCATGACCTATATTCTGTCAAGACAATTGCTGGGGGGCAAATACTCGAAGTGGATAGTCATCCTCCAAGAGTTCGACTTGGAATTTACTACTGCCAAGTCTAAGAAATCACTTGTCTTTGCCGAGCTATTGTGTTCTTTGCCATCTTCTGCTGCCTCCTCTCAGTTAGAGGATTCCATTCCAGACGAAACTCTCTTCCTTACCAGCACCCTCGATCCCTAGTATGGGGTATTAATTGTCTACTTGCAGATGTCCTCTTTCCGTCCCAAGACCTCTAAGGATGCTCGTCGACGGATCCGACATCAAGCCCAACCATATCGCATCGTTGGGGACACCCTGTACCGGCTCGGTGTCGATTCTGTTCTTCGCCGATGCTTGACCTTCGAAGAAGCCGAGAGAGTTTTGAATGACTGCCACTCTGGTGCTTGTGGTGGTCACATGTCTGGATATGCCACTGCACAAAAAATCCTCCATGCTGGCTATTTCTGGCCCTCCATTTTCAAAGATTTCATTCTTGCCGTCCGTTCCTGTCACGAGTGCCAGATTTACCAACGGAAGACGTGTGCACCCCCTGCCCCACTGCACCCCGTTGTAACCGTTGGCCCCTTTGTCAAATGGGGCATCGATTATGTGACCTGTAACCCTTGCTCGGCCGGGGGGCATGGGTACATCATCGTTGCTGTAGATTATTTTACGAAATGGACCGGGGCGATGCCTACATTGTCAGAAGACGGTCACACCGCGGTGCAGTTCTTATTTAATCATGTTATTTCATGGTTCAGAGTACCCCAAGCCATCATCACTGATCACGGAAACATTTTCGTAATCATATGATGACCGAGTTAACAACCCAGTTAGGTCTTAGGCATGATAGTTCAACTCCGTACTATCCTCAGGCAAACGGTCAAGTGGAAGCCGTGAACAAGGTTTTGGTCACGATGCTTCAAAGAACTGGTGGCATGCATAAGTCCAATTGGCATTTGATGTTGTTCTCCGCTTTGTGGGCCTACTGTACCTCCGTGAAGGACGCCACTGGTTTCACTCCTTTTCAGTTAGTTTATGGAATGGAGGTGACCCTTCCTATTGAGTGTGAAATTCCTTCACTAAAGATAGCTATCAAGTTACTCCTTGATACTACTTCGGTAGAAGAGAAACTTCTTTACTTAGAAAGGCTGGATGAGACTCGTCGTCTAGCCTCCCTAGCTATTGAAGCTCAGAAGAAGCGAGTGAAAACTCACTTCGATAACGCTGTCAACCCCTGCTCTTTCATTGAGGGAGACCTAGTACTGCTCTATGATCAAGCTAATGATAAGCTGGGGGCAGGAAAACTCGAGACTATGTGGCATGGGCCCTATATTGTGAAAAGAGTTCTACAAAAAGGTGCCTATGAGCTTATAGATTATGAAGGTAATCCCCTGGATAGGCCCCGAAATGGGCTTTATCTCAAGAAATATTATGCATGAGTCCAAGCACTCTCTCTTTTTCTACATACATATGCTTTCAACAGTGTGTTGTGTGTGCATGTTGATTTAGTTTTTATTTCAGTATGTCGGCATGGTTGCCGCTTATTGTGTCTTTTGCTTCTTGAACAGATGTCTGGATTGCCTTACGTTGGTTTCGTTGATGGTGCTTCCCACAGTACTCGCAACTTGTCATTTGCAGCATGGGTGATCTACGATCCTCATGTTGAGTTAGTAGACATTCAAGGGGTATGTCTGCGTTGTACGACGAACAATGTTGCTGAATATAGTGCTGTGATTGAATTATTAGCTGAGGCGATTAACCTCGGCATTCGCACATTAGTTGTAAACTTAGACTCTCAACTTGTAGTCCACCAATTCAACGGACATTATTCCGTCAGAGATCATCGCATTTTAAGGTTGTATTTACATGTTAAGTTATTAGAAAGGGATTTTG
>APFE031169866.1:3144-26033 GCA_000404065.3 Pinus taeda
AAGACTGCACTAGTACATTGTAAAAGAAGTTTTCTAATTTAAAAGGAAGATAGAGACGAATTGCAGCAGGTGGTTTTCACCCACATTGGGTTTCCACCTTATATCTTGTGTTCTTGTGTCTAATTTTATTTCTGCTCTATTTTACTGTCTTTGGATACTGTTATTTGATTCTACATCATTGACTAACAATCATCATCAGAAATATTAAGTAAAGTAAAAGCATGTTCTGTATACGCGGGTTTCCTTCTACATAGTCACGTACATACGCAGGTTTATTAATTTGAAGTAGCGTATATCAGTTGTTTTGAAAAAGAATAATTATTCTGATAATACTGATTCACCCCCCCTCTCAGTATTATTTTCAACATAAATGTCATATGAGACAGCTTCTGATCCTTCTCCATCCATATTATTTGTCTTCTTTCTCTTGTATACTCTGAACTATTCCATTTTTTATTGTGAGAAGCTTTGATCTATCCTCTTATGTTATATTTCTGTCATTGGAGGTGAAACCAACATTTTATGTCCTACTCACTACTCCATAGTTTGTTATTCTATCAATCCCTACAAAGAATTTTCCTCCCGTTCATTGTTATTAACAAACTTCTCTATAGTAGGCTTGCACACATGAAAATAAGGTGAGGATTTCTGCTAAACTCTGATGGCTAAAATTATCCCAATGGGTTCATATGGCCAAGTAACCTCCATTTTAAACTTCATTTAGGGCAATAATTGCTCCACCTCTTTGTATGTTGACCTATGATTCACAATAAATGGCCCTACCTGCGCATTTAGTTTAAAAAAGTTTTGTTTCCTTCTAGTTATAATATTAACTTGATCTACATCACGGCTTTGTTTGATGAATTCAAGCACAAAAATACATGTAGGCACAAAAAATGGCAACTGATAGGGTGGAAGTTCACACCCATATAATTTAATTTCTATAAAATGTTGGTACAAATACCAATCACCAAAACTTGTTTGTTCACCAAGCTACATAATCCTTTTGATTTCGGGTGGAATTTACCACCAATCAAAATACTATAGCATATGTGAATAAAATTGTTCACAAAATTAGTGAAGGAAAATTCCTTAGGATTCCTTCTATCCAAGGAAGTCCAATGAATCATAGACCATTGATTCCCTTGAAGATCTCGATTTTGCAATTATATTCGGAACCCATTTGATTGATAATACAAAAAAGAAAATACACAAAGAATTATTGATATTGAAAAGTTTTTCAACTCAAATAATTTGAAACTGATCATGGATGGCCTCGAGTAAAAACTCGCTGAAATTGAATAAGAATTTTAGTTTCTTATCTGGAAAAAAATATTGATAGAAAAGCTATAACTACTTCATCAACTTTCTCATCACTCTAATACCTTAAAATACAGCACAAAGTGGATAATATTTTCTTGAAAATTTTGGAAACATTGATGAAGGGTAAGGAAAACCGTGAGTGGGAATACTAATCCATCTAGGCATGAATAATTAAAAAATAGTCGCTCTTTTTTCAAAAGTTAAATTTCGATATATTTCCAAGAGAATTTCACTAGAGAGTGGGTACAAAAAGTCTTCTAGAGATATGCACAGAGCCTTTAAAATAGATTTGAAAGTTACAGAAAACAAGGCTTCATCATTTTGAACAATTATGCTTTTCGCCCTGGGTAAGTACATGTCTGCACACCATACTACAAATTCAGGAAAATGATGAGTTTGAGTAAATATAAAATTGGGTAAGAAGGACTCCCACAAAGAAAACTCATCACTATTATATTGAAACCTTTGGAAATCCCAAGTCCACAATTTGTATATGTCAAACTCTAGTTTTATATCTTTTATTATGCTTTCCCTATCAACTAAGGGAAATTCATTAATTTTTGGAGGGTTTCACACTGTACCTCTAACTCTTTTCCTTTAGTTGAACTCATTTTGCACTATCAAATTGTAGCAAGGAGCAGAATTACCTGTAAAATGTACCGTTGTATTTCTGAGTTGTCGTTGAGGGTTTACTGTAATTTTGCACTTTGATTCAATATGTTTGGGAACTAAAGGAAAGGTGAGAGGGGACACACAAAGGTGGGAGCCATTAAATTATGGAAGGGATTGAAAAAACAATGAAATGAACATTTGGATAAGTGGCATATTTAAAATTAAATGGTAAATAAGATTCAAAATTAAATGGAAAATAGTTAATAAAATGGTGGGAGGAGATATTTATTACCAAAAAGCAAGAATGTTTTTTTCTGCAGGGGTAGGTGATAAGTGGTGATTAGTTAAGGGGGGTGCGTAATTCATATGTCGCTTCCACATTGCAAAATTTGTTTGTGCGCTCCCTCATTTGCTAAGTGTCGAGATAGCAAGGGGCCACACAATAGAATAATAGTCATCGATCACCAAAGCACCAATAAATATGAATATAAAATGCATGATAGTTAGTGTGTGACGGTTTGAAATTTAGAATAAAACAAAATAATATATTGCAGCATTATACATTTTCTTGTAAAATACTATAAAGTGTAATAAATTATTTTTTTTTCACCAAAATTTTGAATTTTTCAAAGTAACATGAAAATTTTACAAGACCCCAATTGTTGGTGTATTTTTGGTTGGATGAAACAACTCTTTGGTTGCCCAATTACAAGATTTGGTAAGAAAAATGGAGTTTCTTTTTATCCCCTCAATTGTTACAACAATTGTTTTTACAACATCTGTTGTTACAAAATATATTGTAATGGTTGTTATAGTGTTTTCTTCTCAAAGGGGTATGAAAACAAATCACCTAAGACTGTGGATGACAAATAGTCTCAACAATATAAATGGATCCTAAGCATTGTAGATATGCAACAAATGATAAAAACAAAACATGCCAAAGCCCTGATCTATGCCAGAATCGCAGTTAAACAATGAAATGAAGTAGTAATAAATGCGTGTAACTCGAATAATCCAGTGGAAACCACATATATAAAGAATATATTTTAGTAAACAACACCTATGAACGGAAAAAATAAATGTTACCAATCCCCCTCTATGGGATGGGTTCTTGCGTATCCTCAAATGTCTTCCACTTTTGTATAATCTCTCTCATGTATAATGTGTAAACCCAACAAATAAAAAATTTGAGCTCAATGGGAAATCAAATGGAAAGAAAAATGGTATGCGACAATGATAATAATCCGAGTTATAGTAGTGAGTGCAACAATGAAACTAATCCAAAGTGAATAATGAATGGAAAACCCTTCTATTTATAACAAAATATTAGGTTATCCTTGAATAATGAGCAATAATAAAATATTATTAAACCCATTCTACAAATAACCAATTGGAATATTTTATTATATTTGGTTAGGAGGGAAAAGTATTTAAATTTTTATTTAGAAATAATTAAAAAATAAATGACTTATTTATCATCTCAAGAAATATGGTTAATGAATAATAAATAAATAATGATTTTTTTAATTATTCCTAAGGTATTTAGTCAAACTTGACAAGTAATAATAATTAATTACTGATTAATTAATTATTCCTAGAGAAAAATAAGATAATTAATAATTTATCTATTTATTTCTCATAATTGGGTCAAATGTGACAAGGAATATTAATTAAACAATGGTTCAATTAATTATTCATATAAGATAATTAAATAAATAGTGTTTTATTTAATTATTTTTCATTGGTTTTAATTATAAATGACTTTAAAAATGTGGTTTATTAAGTAATTTCTCATAGCGAAAGCAATTTTACTATGGTAAAATTGGCCTTACATTGTGTACTTCGATCCATGTAGTAAATAATGGCTAGATGATAAAAAAATTTGATAATAGATTTCCCCCCAATGTATGAGTGTTAGAAGTAAAACGTATGACCGAAGTATGTTGCAAGGACACAATCACTAGACAACAAAGTGGAGTCAAAGAGAGACAGAGACCAATGAAGTTGAAGTGAAAGAGGATAGTGAAAGAGGATAGTGAAGTCTCCTTTTTTGTTATGGTACCAAATCTGAGTGAGGCGAGGGAGGCATACCTATACCTTCCGAGATAACTTAGTACAAAATAATGATACTCCTACAGACATGAAACTGAGCAATAAAGTACATGTTGAATGGTGCATGACATGCTGGCATAATTGAGCTAGAAAAAAATACAATGTGTCCCATATACATAATGCACCTAGAAAAAGCGCGAGTTAGAACTGAATACAATAATATGAGTACATGAGATATAATGGACCTTCTCTAAGAAAATGGGTGGGATGGAGGGTACAACAACCAAAGAAACCCTACTAAATAGGAAATGGCTCTGCAAACTAAATGGATCATCTGAAGGAGACATGCATGTCATGGGTGTTGCAAGTGGAAGGAACCAAACCCATCAAATTTGCAAAACTGCATCGAAGGTTGTAGCATAATATGAAGTCATCCGGGCATGTGGGGGGCTAGCTGAAGGGCTACCCCCTCGTGAGGTATGAAACATCTCAAACATACCCGGGAATCACTATTATAATCAGATGCATCACTGGACCATCAAGTGTATGAATCATGAGCATGAAACAACCAAGTCAAAGGGAAATGTTGAGTGCCTTTGCTTGATCTGAGGCATCGAACAAGGGTGGAAGTTGGAACCAATATACAACGCCCTCTAGGTCATTCTTCTAAAATAGATGAGATGATGTCGACAGAATATGGCCCACGATAGGTAAGGCAATGAGGATCCTCTATTAAGAAAGAATGGAAAATAGTAATGTGACTGATGGACTCACACCAAGGACAATGGAAAAAATTGGACTAAGGAACAAATAAACAACTTCCCTTGTGAGAGCATAAAGTGCACGGCTAACCTAGCTAGAAAAAATGGGCAACACAGGATGAACGATATGTAAATATGAATAGAATATTGTGACATGATATAATGGGATGTAAAATATACTCCATGGATGCAAAGGTGACTCATCGCAGATGCTCTGATCAAGGGTGACTCGATGACATTGCCACACAGAATAGGCCCGGTGGAAACCATGAAAGAATGAGTAAATGATGGTTACTCATGACAAAAGTTGATATGTGAGATGACAAGCATTAAGGGTAGATGGTGCCTAAGGTACCAGTGTCACATACGAATAAATTTGATTTTGAGAGGTGACAAAGTTACCCTTCTTCGAAAAATGGCTTCATGGTAAAGTATCAAATGATAGAAATTTGAGAAAGACCCATTATAATACTCAATGAGAGCTTTTGAATGGTGCTGAGGGTTAGTCAAACTGATCTATGGTTTGGTCATGTGTTGTTTTTATGGTTGTCTTTTGTGGTATACGTGTGATAAATGCCAATCAAGAATGTTATTTGCAATGGTATCTACATAGTTATTTTTAGCTCTAGGAACACTACTGAAGGTGATGGTTTCAAATTCGCATACCAACAGATTAACTAGTAGATATTTCGTAAATAGGACTTGGTTATGCACATGATACACACCATTAAATTGCATGATAGGTAGTAAGGAATATAAATGAGCATGAAGATGAAGGATGCAATGAGTGAGGGCATCGACTGACAAAACTATCACTGTATCATATTCGGCCTAGTTATTGTGGCAGATCCAATACACATGTCATTTGAAAGGACTAAAGTATGCAAGGGGGTAAAAATGGCAAAGGCTGCCGAGGTTAGATTCTTGGAGAAGTCTTGGCTTTATGTGGCCTAACCTAGGTTTGGAGTTAATTAGCCAAACACATCCCTACATTACTGGCCCTTTCAGCATCAACCTATAGTGTGCAGACTGAAGTCTCACTTGAGTGCAGTATGTGGGGATGATGGAACCAAGTTTTTGCACCCTGGAGATGTCTGAGGGGTTGATTTAGTCCCACAATGCCTACCTTCAAGAAGGTCACTTCGCACATTGTCCTAACCTGTGAGACCCTGACAATCTGTTAAGATCGCCTTTTGGGCAACCCTAACCAGGGGCCAAGATGATTTTGTGCTGCTAGGGTATCGATCTGTGCTATTTCCCCAACTTACACCATGTATCTTACTTATCTTCTTACAATTGTTAGTTATCTTCACGTAAACAAATACCTTATCTCACATTTACTTAATCAACACAATCATATATGTTCATGCATCATATAAACAGTATAAAAATCATTTATACCCAATACATTCAATGTAGAAAATAGTAAATTAATACATAGGAATGGTATAAAGCTTCTCTTTATTAATGCTTTAATAGTTATAGACTCAACTTGCCCTACGCACTCAGCTGCAGAGCCTTCTCCTAATCTATGACCCAAAGACACGACTCTACACTTAGATCTTCTGCTATCCTTCTATTCCATCATTAGATCCTATTGACTGATTTACAACTTAGAGCCTTGCTCTATTTTTACAATCCCATGGTCCACGGACCATGGGTAGATCTGTAAAGATGACATTACATTATAAAATTAAGGGCCGACAACCATATGACTCATTTACAACTTTGCGCTATGGCCACAAAATGTGGAGTATTTACATTTCCTTTACACTTTTTAGCAAAAATCTAGGCTTTTAGCCCCAAAACTTCCCTTGGGGGATCTCATGCCCAACAGGCCCCCAACACAAACATCGTGACTCACCCTTGAGTCACTCTGTTGGTGTGTATATCTTCACACGGAGACCTGCCAACTCTGCCTAGACTGTTGCAAGATCGATATCGCACTAAATAGTTTCCTGTTGTACCTCCTTGATGCTTTGTTCAAATATTGTTGTATCTGAATTACTGCCCTGTACCTGTTCCTACGTTCCCTGCATCTCGATGAGCTTGGCTTCAATCGAGGTTGTAATGATGAATGCATCATCGATCCATGGTTGTACGCACACATTCAAGAGAAAGTCCTTATGTCTTGCAACGTCTAGCTATTCCTTGAGCGCTTTTTCTTGCTACATCTGCGCGAGCCTCTGTGTAAGGTCCACTGTCTGCATGGTCCTTTTTACTTCATCATACTATTGTTGCAGGTCATCCGCCTCTGTTTCTAAGTGTTGTATGTTTAGGTTCTCCTATAGAGTGGTAAGGACCTCGAACAACCCTTTAAATAGTTTGGCGCAATCCTTCACTATATGGCTGATCTTTGTTATTGCTGTTGTAATGTGTTGGCACACTATTCCTTCACCTTAGGCAAAGTTGAAGGGTGTGCCTTCAAATGCAGCTCAACTATATGAAGGTTTAGCTCCAGTTGGATCTTAGCCATTTCTTCTTTTGTCTTATGCACCCTTGCTACTAATCTCTAGATGCGCACCTCCACTGGTTTCTCTATTGGGATGACCAACTCAGGCACCATCTCGTAGGATTCCTCAACCACCTGCACTAGCTATATGTTCTGTGTCATAACCTTGTCATGCTGCAGGCTCAATTGCTCAATATTAATTCATTTCTCATTCATCAGCTGGAGCACATAGCCCTCCCTGGCTAGGTATGGTAGGTCATTCCATTTCTTCGCAGGGTCCTTACGTGCCCTGATATATACATGATGGAAGCTCGCCTTAAACTCTGCAAAGCTCAGAACACTGTTATAGACAGTGGGCGATAACCATGGCTTGCAGTTAATCCCCATTCAGAGGTTCATCTCCATGAACATCCAGAATATCTTGTTGTCTCTGATCCTCTGCGTGCCTTTAATTGTCCATAGCGAAGTTTACTTCGCTACCTTCGGAATATCCTTCACTATCATTGGGAACTAACTGCCCTCAGGAAATTCCCAAGGCACGAGCACTATGGACAACAGAAGCCATGCATAGTGGAAAGTCTTCCCTTGTTCCTGTGCTTTGTGACAATTTTCTAGGAATTTTCGGCATAAGTAATCCACCCAATTAAACTAGATCCCCTCTGAACACTGCGTAGCAAGAGAAACCACCATCACAGGCACCTCATCTGTGCGGTACCTTGGTATGAATTTCCTAGCCAATATTTGCATCGTGACTTTGACCAGAGTGTTACTGATACTGGAGATTGTGTACCCTCTCCTTTTCTTCTCCATCTTGAACCTTTTCTTCATGGCCTCTATGATAGGCAGGTCATCATTATTACCCTCGAATATGTTTGCTAGATCCTTCCCTTTGCGAGGGAGCTGGGTAATTGTATGAATTAGGTGATCCGAGATGGGGATGGGCTCCTCTAGCCACAAACACCCATCATGCACCAGGCAAAGAAGTTGCCTGATGACAAAGATAGTCACTAGGGCATGATGGTAATGCGACACCTAGAGCAGGTTTAACAACCCTTCTTTCTCTACTCCTCGCAACCACTTGTGTGGCTCCAACTCTATGAATCCTGCCACTCTATTTTTCTTCAGCCGCATTATCTGCGTGGATACAAAATGTGGCAATTTCTCATGGTCCGCGAGATCCCAATCTTCAAATATTAGAACCAGTACCCATCCCAAGTGCGGTCCATAAGAAACGATATCATCGGGTAGCAGCGGAGTCTGCAGAGAGCTCTTTCTCTCATCTAGGTCCTTGGGCAACCTTGTTTTCCCCTTTCGTGGAGGAACATACATGGGCAACCTAGTTAGAGGGTCCACACCCTAGGTTTCTTCCTCCATTTCTTTGTGTTAATCCTCTTCCACTAGGATTTCATCAAGGTCTTACTCCTCCTCATCGGCTTCCAAGTTGATCAACTTCCCCTTCTATTCCATGGTAAGTTTAGTTCTCAACAGGTTTCTAGGGGACACACACACCAGTACCATAGGATACTTATCTTTCTTGGGTCTCGGTGTGTGTGGTGATTTAGGAATTTCTGCGACTATCCCAATGCTTTCTGGAGCATCTCCTATCATCATGGCCTGCATGGCCTCTTCAGCGGTCATCTCTCTAATATCCATGGCTTCTTCAGACATTACCATATTGTTGTTCCATAAATCTCTCAACAGCTCAAGTAAGTGCTCAAACAATGCCTTCCACTTTAAGAGATCGAACAAAGCAGGTCTCATGAATCTCTGGGCACGCAATATCTCAATTCTGAAATGGCCAAGTGTTTTTTGTTGGGAAATCCCATGCAATTTATAATTCCTTTTGAATTTAAATTCAACCTTTCCCCCAAAATCCGGTCCATTAATGCTACCTTGGTGGCAGATTTTACCAAATCTAGCCCATAAAGTTTGCCTTAAATGCATGCCACCCACTCCATTTGGTCTCAAACCAAGCATCACATCGTGAATAGTGACTATAATGGTAACTTTCTAGCCAACCCATGTGGCGGCGTAGCTACCCTTGCGGTGTTGCAAATCCTGTGACACCTCGCTACTGCATGCAATCCTAACATCACGTAGCTCTCAAGTAGAGTAGTTTATAGTCCTGCACCTCCTCTTAGCTGCTTGGAGCACTAAGATTGTGCTTCCCATAGCTAGTCATATGGGCAGGCCACCTGTGTAAGGCTTCAACCAACTACCATTTACTTTTCATGGGAAGAGTTCTCTATTTAACTTTACCAACTACAATGTGCCACCATCAGTGGTTTCCTTAATAACATACGGTCTCATCTCATGTAGCAAACTAAGAAACTCTCGGTGGTGGCCCCCAAGTCTGTTAATGTAATCAAGCTTGTCTTGCTCTATCACCATGGTCTTTTTATCAAGAAAGTCCTTCTTTATTCCTTCCTCAAGCTTCTTGACTTCCACTTCCATCATGGCGCTTTCTCCCTCAACCGAACTATTTCATTCATGATTTCTTTGAGCCTAAGATTACCCTATTGGATCTCTTCATCGAGTCCCTACCATTTGTCTTCGAGCTCTTCCAGTGCTACAAGACTTTCTTCTAGGGCTCCTTGGGCCATTACCCCTCCGAGCGCCACTATGCATGGACTAGATTGATAGACTCCATAGGTATTAAGAGCTCTACTCTATCAACCAACCAAAAAGGCGTCTGTCCGAGTACGCGTAGGTTCCAACCACTTCATTGCACAATGCATACCTTGTCAAATGCTTATGTGTGGATAACCTTCTATGGGATTGTTCTTCCCACATACTATCCATTCAACCTTAAGATCCAGCTGCACATTTGTCCCCCCAACACAAGCTTATTGACCATACCTCTCAACATGGAGTTCATGCGCACCCATGTAGGTTGTTTTCCATACCCTGGCATCCACCTAGCTAGATGTGCATACAAATTATCTTGCCCGTTGTACTTATTTGTCAATCATACTCTAGGCTTCCTAAACCACATGTCCATCGTTCTCCTACATTTGTGCCAATCCTCAAAGCTCCTTTTGTGTGTACCCCACCATCTCGTGGTCATAGTGCGCAGTACCCAATTCAAGGCCTGGAAGAGTTGCTTTTCTAGCACTTCTCTTTCAAATCTATCCAAGAAGGTATCTACCTCACTTAACCCATCATAAGTAGGAACGTCTCTTACTTCTATCGATACACGGCACAATGACCTTGTCATCATATTACAATAATTCGTAGTCACCTCATGTAACCAATTCTGCTATCCCTATGTTTTCTCATCCGAATCTGAAGTACAGGAGCTCTCCTGCTCCGATACAAGCCGTCTATCCGCAATGGGATTCACCCAGTACTAGTTTTCATGATGTCACCTTATAGATGTTGTCCAAATCATCATCATCACTTTCATCATTTCACACCATCTCTATATAGAACGACCCTTCAGTAGGGTTGAGAGGTATAACTATGTGTAGTGACTTCTCTTCAAAAATCATCTTGCACTTCTTTAGATTAATCAACCCATTCATGTTAGTGGCCCAATCAATTCCTAAGAGCATGGGATAGGGATTGTTGTCATCAACAATCTCTATTTGAGTTTGATAGCACACTGACTCCCTCAATATCCATAGTCATTCCTTGGAATTTCTTGATGGGTATTATCTGCTGTTGTTTCACCATTTGGAACAGAATAGGAGACCACTACAACGTAGGCCTCCCCATGCGCTCTCATGTCTGCTTTGGTAGAACATTTGAGTCTGATCCTAAATCCAAAATTACTTGGTCCATCTCATATTCTCCGATATCCGGGGTTAACCTAATTTCTCTTCCTGTCCTTGTCTTATACTTTCCAATCTTCCAGACTACGTGCGGCTCTCCTGGCACAGTCCCAACACATATGTTAATGATTTCATGTAGTCCCTTTATAGCCTTACTGTCACACAGTAATTTCATGAATGTTTATAGGAACGACGTGAGCATAGAATGGTCCATTTCCGGGTCCAGTCTATCTTTGCTTCCTGAAGTAGAGGCATCAACGAAGCTCTTCTTAGCTTCCATGAACATTTCCTTAGCGTGCTCCAAATCAAATTTTGCTTCTTTCACTGGAGCTTTCAAACCCAAGTACTATCTTCAAGTCATTTTCCTTTGTCATCTCCCATCACTATTCCACTTCGGAGCACAATGTTCACATTTGGATCTTCCTCGCATGGCTCAGCCCTCATAATTTGTAGGTTTTAAGTTGGGGGAGGTGGTAGCTCTCCCTTGTTGTGTATCCTAGCTATCATCGTAGGACAATCTTTCATCTCATGATCAAACAAAGTATAATACAGACATGATAGATCTGTTGTATTCATAAAATTGCAGGAATAATTTGCTTGCCCTCCGTAATTGTATCATATTAGTTGTCCACGACCTCTCCTAAGTCATCCTCCACCTCAACCTTGTCTGCACCCCCGAAATCTAGTTCATGCCATTCCTACATTTTGGTCTAGGGGCTTGGTTTTAGCTTGAACTCTATAGCTGGGTGTTCTATCCATCATCAACTCATAGCTCCTACAAGTGTGCTCATCATGTCCCAATGACCTACAAAAATTATAGATCAATTACTATGAATTCTGTGTGTAATTCTGTAACAAATGGTAGCTTTCCATAGCATGCTTTCCCCCTATTTTACAAATCTTTCACCACAAAACAATTGCCGCACTAGGCCCTACTTGTGCTTCTAGACTTAACGACATCAATCCTCCTCTTGAGAGGTAATTTGCAAACACCAAGCATTTGTCCTTATCATGACCCCGACCCTTGCATTTTACGCACCACACTTCTTCGTGCACTTCTGATTGAGTTGTCCTATCCTGTTTCAGACTTTGCATCTCAAGGCATAAATTTTTCAACTGTGCATAGATCTGCCAAACTCCCAAGTTAGGATCTTGTATCGGGGTCTCATGCAACCTGATAAAGATCTCTAAGGCCTCTGCCTAAGTCGTTAACTCCTGTTGCGATAGCATGCTCCTTAAATGTGGCATTAGGCATGCTACATACCATTCACAATGTTGTCCATCCATCAGATTCATATTAGGTTTGTGAATCATACACTTCAACCTCTGATCCAACTCCCAAGGAGTTTTTCCTAATAGCATCATGATTTCTTTGAACCTAATGATTGACTGTGCTTTAGAATTCGGCCTACTAATTTCTTTATTTAGCACTGCTTGGATATCCGTGATTCCTGCATTTGGATTATCATTGGAGTGCTTAATACACCATGTCAGCGTGTGGTCCTGCAGGGTGCTAACCAGTGTCTCTTTCTTTATATTGCCATTTGTAAGTCCCTCCACTTCCCCTACGGCTTTTATTATGAACCAAAATTGGCATGGATCTTGATTTCCCACTCTCTTGAACATAGGCAACTTTATCGTGCTTGCCATATTGACTAGCAGTGAAAGCAGAGGTGGTACGGGTGAAGATGGAGGTGAAGGAAATGAAGCTAGTGGTGGTGTGGGTGGGGTTGGTATTCGTACAATTGCTTTCCTTATTAGATGGATCACACTTCACAACAAGAACTTCGTCAGTTCTTCCTTGTCTCCTCACATAGGTGAAATCAAGGGGCTAGTTTCTGGTCCCTTATTTTGTTCATTCCTATGAGTTTTTCCACTTCGCATAGCCCAGAACATCAACATAATTTCATAACCCTGTTTTCACACAATAACATTTTAATCCAATTATTCAAAGAATTTACGTACTTACCTCACAAACCCTTGATAAAGCATCACTCTATCTCACTGTAGCTAACTAAAGTGTCTACTGCGAACTGAGTAATGAATCCTCCTATAATTCAATCGAGCTAGTGATCAACACCGTGTGCAATCTAATCCTCTGATGCTTCCAATATGTGCAGGAACTCTCGGGTCCACACAATAGGACCATCAATATTGCACCTTCCTTTGCTATCTTCTAGCTTCATGATCCACTCATATAACTTTTTAGGGAAAGATGCAAAAAAGATCTTGTGGATTTCTATTTATAGATATCAGCCTAACCATTCTTCTCTTGTCAGTCGTAGATTCTTGTTCTCCTATGCCATGAACTTGTGAATCCTCCTCTCCAACCAACCTTCAATCTCCTTCTTAGTTGGATTCCAGTGATACGACATTAGACATCTCTATGTAGATTCTAGTCCTAACAACAGAACCATTTGTTGGCTTAATGGGGCCTGACCCAAGTTCAGAGTTAATTAGCCAAACAAATCCCTACACTACTGGCCTTTTAGGCATTAGCCCATGGTGCACGGAGTGAAGTCTCACCTAAAGTAATATGGGGGAATGTTGGAACCAAGTTTCCACACCCTGGAGATGTCTGAGGGGTCGATTTAGTCCAACCGTGCCTACCTTCATGCAGGTCACTTCATGCACTTTCCTAACCTATGAGACCTTCACGATCTATTAGGATCACCTTTCACACAACCCTAATGAGGGGCTGAGATGCTTTCACGCTACTAGGGCAACGATTTTTACTATTTCCCCAATTTACACTGTGTATCTTACTTATCTTCCTACAATTGTTAGTTATCTTCTCCTAAACAAATATCTTATCACACATTTATTTAATCAACACAATCATATATGTTCGCGCATCATGTAAACAACAGAAACGTAACTTATACCCAATACATTCAATTCAAAAAATAATAAATGAATACACAGGAATGGTATAAAACTTCTCTTTATTAATGCTTCAATGGTTATAGACTCAACCTTCCTTGCGCACTCAGCTGCAGGGGTCAACACACTCAGCTGCAAAGCCTTCTCCTACTCTATGGCCCAAAGAATTGACTCTAAACTTAGATCTTCAACTATCCTTCTATTCCATCATTAGATCCTATTGACTAATTTACAACTTAGAGCCTCACTCTATTTATATAATCCCATGGTCCACGGACCATGGGTAGATCTCTAAAGCCGACATTACATTACAAAATTAAGGGTGGACAACCCTATGACTCATTTACAACTTCACGCTCTTCACTGACCAAAGGAAGAGTCTTTACATTGGATTTACACTATTTAGCCAAAATCTGGGCTTTTAGCCCCAAAACTTCCCTAGGGGGATCTTGTGCCCAAGAAGAAGCGACTAGCACCGTTGGCATGATTGATACATAGTGTGGATGATGGATGCATATGAAAGGTGCAAAAGACAACAGATGAGAGGATGGAACCTACCTAACTTCATGACTAGAATAAAGACACACAAATCAAAGGGATATGCTATGAGTGAAATTTCTTGAGGTAGAGTGCATGGGGAGAATTAAGAAGGAAATGGCCTTCAGAATCCTAGCCCCCATCAGAATGGAAAATTGGCAGATGGGACGAAGATTGACTACATGATGTGACAGTTATACCTGAGAAAGTAGGCTCACATACCCATAATCTAGAATGGTAGATAATGAGCTATTAGATAGAAGATCTACGGATGTTAGGACCTACGATTCTTTTGAAAGAGGTTCGATAGAAGCCCACGCAGAAACCTCAGACAGGTTTTCCTATGAGTAAATCAAGGGCGATGACAGGTAAAGGATATGGCCCATGGAGTCTATCATCTCGACATCAGGGGGAGCAATCGTGATTGTGGAACCAGAGTCCCCTTGTTCTAGTTTACTACTTGTACCAGAATCCACGAGTAGAAGAGTAGGTGATCTATTCACGAAGCGCCTCAAGGAAATCGTGAAATTCTTTGAGTGGAGGGAAACAATGGGAATATTGACCATGATGATCGTACAAGGCACAAATTTTATTTGTGCTTAACACTATGGTTTGTTGGTTGGACCTGTTAAGGTAACTTGGACCCCAAGTATATTTGACTCAGGGAACATTTCATGAACCAAAGGTTTGAGATGAGGGAGTTGAGGACAATAATTGGTGGCATGCCCAACAACTTTACACGAAGCACATGGAGGTGATGGCTTTGGGGCTTTGGGCGATGGAGGAGCTTGGGGAACCTTGTCCTTAGCATATTTCCTCTTGGCTTTGCCCCCATATCCAAATGCTTTCACATCAAGAGTGGTTTCCCATTGGGGTTGTGGTGGAACTAGAGCAACAGAAGGAACCGTACGGACTGGTTCATCTGGGGTGAAAGCATGATAAGGTCTTAGCTGACCAAGTAGAGTGTTTGTAGGGGGATCAATGTACCATAATTGGATCCCCAATGTCATATTAGGGAGGAACAACAAAGCCATGACAAGGACAAAAAAGATTATCAGAGGAGGAAATAAGAAAGGTATTTGGCCTATAGGTTAATGTCCCGGTGGAACAACTCCTGGATGTTTGAGACCTAGAGGAACAGTTCCTTGTGGGAACACAGGAGAGGCACCCACAAACATAGGAGGTCTTGGGGGGTTGGATCTAGATGGCTCAGATGAGAGGGGAACAATGGGATGTTGAGGAATTGGTTGTTGATCAGATGTACCAGAGGGCTTGTGAGTAGCTCGTGACGCTTGTAACATGCAAACGCTCAAAGAGTTAGGCTCAGAGATGAGAGGGGGAGGATTGGAGAAAGCACCTAATAATGAGGAATCTTTGTAGACTCCAAGTGAGACACAGGTGAGAGGGGTAAATCATTGCTTGTCAGACATTGATGAGAGAATGGACTCAGGGGAGGTCAAGGATGGAAACTCGTAGTACGTTAGTTGATCAATGGTGACAATCTTCCCTTCATGGGGGAAGCACATCTTGCATAAAACTGCAGATGTGATAGATAACATGGGATATGTGTAACTACGACCCAAAAGAATGTTGTAATCTAGAAGGGCATCCATAACCTCAATGTATACATGAACAGTATTGCAGGCAAGAGTCATGGGACAATTGCAATACATGCCAAGAGGCTAGGAAGAGTGACCATCCTAAGCACACAAAGTGATGGTGGATGGGGAAAATTGATGTGACTTAAGTTATTTCCAAATGGCAACAGACATCACACAGGTGGATGCAACTTCTCAATGATGCATTGGTAGATGATGGCATTACAGACTCGAACTAGTGTCTGGAAAACAATGGATGAAGGTAATGGGGGATGTTCTGATGTATCAATTGGGAAGACAAATAAACGATCGTCGGAAGGATTTATGTTTCTAAAAGAAGTTAGTAGGGCCTTATTTTGGGATGGGCATGACTGGAGTACCTCTAGTGTCAACATGGTTACAGGTGATTTTTCCAAGTCATCTACTATACTATATGTATGGGAAACGTGGTTAGAAGTTGTGTTATAGCATAATGGACCCTTGGGGATCTTGGGAATCGCCTCAAATTTAGGACGAGGGATATGTAATGGGAAATTTGATGTCATAAGAGGCTCAGTAGATTTTTTAGTTTTGGACTCAGTGGCAGACAAATTTGATGGCTTATCATATTGACGCGACCAAGTTTGTAGGTTTATATCGGAGGTATTAACCTTATCAGAATTTATCATGAGGATCTAGTAGTCACCAGGACTAGAAGGTTGGAGGGGATGGGCTTCTTGACTAGTCTGAGGTTGAGTAGTAATAAATCATTGTTGATGGAAAGGATTTGTAAGAACTGTTAGTTGAGATGGCAGAGGATTCTAAGGTAATTGATGGATAGGCGGTTAACCTCTAAAAGCTACCTAAGCTTCTGACATTTGGCGCATCTGGGGTAAGAGAGGATACTCATGTGTATAATGGAAATGGACACCATAACATGCACAAGGCTTGTTCTTCATGGGCTAATTTCCCTGTTGCTGGTTATTTTTGTTAGGCTCGTTCCCCTGGGGCTCACTAGGTTGATTACCTTGATTAACCTAGTTACGCTTGTTACCTTTCCCCTTATTCTTTTTTTTCAAATTTTGGGGAATGGTTGCACTCTTCCATGTAAACACTTGACCCTAAGGGGGTAGTGACTTTTGGTTCTGAGGATGCATGGGAGGTATGCCGCTAATGCTTGAGGGGATGGATCACCTGACTGTGTATAGGGATAAGATGGTGGAGGAGAAACAATTTTGTAGACAGGTTGAGCATTGGCTGACACTGAAAACATGTTTCTAGTAGGAGGGGCATAGGTGTTGGAGCAACTATTTCCCCCTACGGATATCCATAACTTTGTTGAGTATATGGTGAAGGATTTGAAATGGACCCAATGATACTGTTGGCATCGTGAGATGTCCCTGGTGCATTGGCACCTCCAGGATGAGGGAGGTCTAGAATGATGGTATAGACATAACCAAATTTCTCATAACTCAAGTCATATCTCAAAGCTGTTTGGTGAACTTCTTCCTCTGTTTGAGGAAAGTGAGATGCGACATCTTTGGAAATGGGTGATAAAAGGCTACTAAGAAACCAATAGAGGTAGACACGCTCTTTGAAGGGCATGGTACAACATGTGATCCTCCTCCTACGCCATTCCTGAACATGATCGGAAAGATGACTGGCAGAGGACTAAAAAAATGCTACCAAGAGCTCTATACCAGTGTTGTATCGGAGAGGTAACTAAAAATATGAGAGGAACACTTTATCAAGGGTCGTGAAAATGGAATGAGAGGTGGCGAGATGGTCTACATACCACTTTGCATCATGTCCAGTGAGCCTGCATTGGAACAACCAAAGACAAATGGAGTCATTGGTGATGGAATTGGATGAACACCACATATGGAAAGAGTGGACATGATTGGTAAGATCCTTTCTAGAATTACCCTCAAACTTGGGAATGTCTAAGGGAAGCTTAGTTATCATAGCTGGCCAACCAGTATTGTAGTGTATAACGTCATTTATGAACTAGATAAAATCCCCAAGGCTTAACCCAGCAATAAAAGGTAGCATAGGAGTTGTCGGAATAGTTCCTCAAACAATTCTGCTAGATGTGATCACTGGGGTAGAACCAGAGCCAACACTAAGTTGGGTTCCTACACTAGAAGTGGGTCTAGACATGGTGACGATATATGGGGAAGGAGGCTCGAAATCAAATTAACCAGAAGAGGAGTCAATATGGGGAATTGGGGGACTATGAACTTAAAACCTATGGGGAGGAGTAATAGGCCCAAGCAGAAACTGGGGATGAAGTCCTAAGAGTCTCCATGGTAAACGCCTTGGTGGCGCAACGGTGGTAAGAAACAAGTGACGCAGAAATGGTGAAGTGAGATCAGCAAGATGTTTTTCTCTCTGTGTGGGGAGATAAATTAATTATGTTAAGTCTTGAATTGGCATCGTAAACCAAGTACCCTTCGCTTAAGGTGTGATTGTGTGTGCAAGTGTGTTTATTAATTAAGCCCAGATCGTGTTTGAAAAAAGAAAAAAGATTGTTGAAAATAAACTAAATTGAAAACAGAAAATGAACAGAAGGTAAATTAACTAAATCCCACCCAAACTGGGTTTGAAAACACTATCTTTTCTAGTGTAAAAATCATATAAAAATACACTAAAAAGGCCAAGAGATCTAAGTGTCAATGTGGTTGGGATCAAATGACACTATGCTGCTAGAAAGTTGTGCAACAACAGCAAAAAGCCAGAGAGGAAAATCGCTACAAAAATATAGGGAGATGGGTATGAAACTTAGGGAAACCAATGGGAGCCTAAGGCAAATGACCAAACAAGGTTGAAGATGAAAATTTGGATGGAAACAAAACATCTTTGAAGATTTGAAATATAAGGGTTGTCATGTAGAAAGAGTTAATCTTGCGGACAAAACCAACCTCCCTAAAAGCCTAAGACTTTCTAGTGACAAACAAGACAATTAAGAGCAATCCTTCTCTAAACATGCATTTATCATACGAGAAACCAAGTGTTTAAGATCCTACCTGTAGTCCAACGCTGTTGTAGTAGTTTAGCCTCGTCGATCCGGATGAGCTCCTCCTTCACTTCGAAACCTGCATTCACTAAAAATCAAACGATTACATAGCACCTGAATATCTCATAGAATAAAACATATTCAACATACAGACCAAGTAGTATATGAAACAACTCATTAATAACAAATTGTTGAGAAGAATGGACTTATTTGTATTAATAGGAAACAAAAGAGACCATTACAACTTGAGCCTTGGTGTTGTGCAAGTTCCTCCTAGGGTCCAACAAGAGTTTTCCTTTACTTTGATAAGCTCACCCACTTCCAAATGAAACAAGAAAGGATGGGAATCTCTGCTCACAAGCTTCTCCAAGGAAGTCCTAATTCTGGCAGCATCTACCCTTTGGAATATTCAGCTTTCAACCTCCCTCCTTCTGGCCCAATGCCTGTATTTATAATTCTCTAGAGAAAGTTAATCAGGTCCACCATCAATGGGATAAGCCCCTCTTTGGATGGGGTAGCTCCCCTCTAGATGGGATAAGTTCCTCTTTCATAGGGATACATGAACCATCTAGAGGCGCTCAATACACGTCAAACAAGCTTCTAGAATGCTCTAGAAATGACCACAAGTAACTTTTTTAAGATGAAACTCGTGCCTTTTGACCTTTACAGGAGTACGCACCCATCTCTTTACTTACAGAGCGTACAAGTACGTAGGTATTGTGAGTTTGGGTTGCGTACACGCAGGTAAGGTTGAGAGAACCTGCGTACCCAGAGATAAATAGATTTTTTAAAGACTTTCTCTCTTTCTTGAAGTTTAACATGGAGAGCAGAGGTATGAGACTTGCCAAGGAGGATAGTATGACTGTTGATGGAGCCATACTAATTGCAAATAGTCATGGTGACAAATTTTAGTGTAACAGATTGCCCCCTAAAGTGCGAAGCCTGTAATAGATTAGGGTTTTATATCATCTAGGAAGGATGAAGTACGTTATCATTTCAAGGATTATCTTGTGGAGAGCCCAGTCAGAAGCTGCAATTTTCAACACAAAATACATTTATAAGATTATATCATCGCTGAGGTAGGCATTCCCATACTCAGATCAAAAACTTTAACTAACAGACTAACTACTACTCTGATACAGGAATGATTTCATAGTACATCATAATCATAGACTCATGTAGACACAGCATGGACGCAACCATCTGTTTATAATTGGTCTACAATATAATGAATACAAAACTCCTCGCATCCTGGATGGTGGAAACTAGATCCAGGGTCTTCATTTCTACTTCCCGAAATAGTACGATTCTATCCATAAGAATGAATGTGTCGAAGTCGAACATGGTAGAAACCACTTGATTACCAGTCAATGATGTAACTGTTAACAAGTGTGAGAAAAACCACCAATAATGACAATGGCTCTCAAATTACTCAGTACAATCCATGAGATGTGATTAGATGTGTCGATGTCAAACATGTCACGGAATCCTTCGGTCGAAGGTCAATGATGCAACCTATCGTCGAAGGCGAGAAACCCGCCATTGAGGCATGCAGATCCCAAGGTACTGGCGATTTCTAGATCATATTTCTAGATAAAGAGCTGAAGTCGATAGAAAGCGATCCGTCGTAGGCAAGCCCACAACACGAAATCATAGATCAAGTTTGGAGAAATTTAGTTGCAAGGACTAACTCAGGGATGGTCAAGATGGATGACAAATATTTTACAGATGAATGGCTTATTTGCACTGACCTCTTGAACACATAACGACATAGCAGATGGTTTGGTGACAATTGACCCAAAGTTAATACCCAGAAACTGGCTGAAGACTTTCAATGTGGTTTGATCAACTATTAGGCAAAGGATTTCCAAACCCAGGTGAATGAAAGTGTCGTGTTCAAGATTGGTTACAAAGTATGACAAATAGGCTCATTTTTCTCTCTTTTCCCCATTTCTACAGTAACCTATTTATTTTTTAACAAGCTGAGGAGGATAACATGTTGGCCCTTGAAATTATAAGCTCACCTTCGGATGAGTCCAACTTAGTTTAAATTCGAACCCTAAGAAGGAGTGGTCTGTTCCTGTTTGTAATTGAACAGGTCCTTTACTGTCGAAATTTAACGAGTCCAATATAGGCGAAACTCAGCGTTTTTCATTTTTAGAGAGTCTGAAAAAACTTAAGAAGACTCCAAGGTTGACCTTTTTCGTAAATTTGTGTCTCCCAAGCCCAAAAAAGTATAAAATAATACTTGAGAGAACCGCTTGATCTTTTACGACCAAGGAGTACCTTTCGTAATTAGTTCCTCTGATCCGAAAAAGTAAAAAATCGATCAATGACACGTCGTTTTATGACCAATATCGAATTTGAAATGACAAAAACCCGACAAACTTTTCATGTTTTTACGGTCAGAAAAAGGGTTGTAAGAAGATCGTCTTT
This sequence comes from Pinus taeda, assembly GCA_000404065.3. Classification (NCBI taxonomy): domain Eukaryota; kingdom Viridiplantae; phylum Streptophyta; class Pinopsida; order Pinales; family Pinaceae; genus Pinus; species Pinus taeda. The sequence continues at coordinate 24,567 of APFE031169866.1, forward strand.
TTAGTTCCGTTTTAACGAGCTTAAAAAGAAAAACTCGGCAGTCTTTTCATGTTTTAGGAGTCAAAAAAGAGCTTAAAGGTGACTCTAATGTTTTTCCATTGAAAACGACTGATTTTGCCTGAAAAATCCGTTATCCTGAACAAAAACTCAAACATTACTCATACTTGTTTAAAATGGGTAAAAATGTCGCAAAAATTACCTTTTCAAAGTGAAACATAAACAAATTTGCAATTTATTTACTCAAAAAACTTATAAAAAGGACTTTTAACCATTCATTTTTACCATTTGAGATTTGGGTGAGAAGAAAGGTCTTTTGACCAGAAACTTCCCATGAAGATTGCGGAAAATCCGTCCGTCAGAATCGAACGCCGTCTCCTCCAGGTAATCCACATCATCCTACTCTTCATTTCTATCCATTTAAAATTGTTTTTTAGGGGTTGATTTTTATTTTTAGGAGGTTTTTAGGTTTCAAAACCCGCGTGCGGGGGCCCGCGGGTTTACCATAGGGGACCTGCGTACCCCGACTTTTTTGCAATGGGAAAAGATTCGGGGGTACGCACCTGCCATGAAGGCAAAGTGCGGGCCTCGCGCACTGTCCCTAACAAGAGGGTGTGTACCTCGTGCAAAGGTTTTTAAAACCTAACTAACTCAAAAAATTACTCAAAGAATTCAATTTTATATATTCTACTTTTCCTTTTTACTGGATGTAGGATAAACATCATGCTTGATTGGCGAGAACGGGAGCATGAGGACGTAGATCTTGCCGCGATGAATCATCAACCTCCGATTGATGCATTGAAGGCATGTGGCTTGTACAAATCCTGGGCCATACCTGGCATGAGGGCCCAGGTGGACTTTCTGCAGTGGCTGGTTGATAGATGGAGTATACAGGACCAGTGCTTCTATATTGGTGGGCACCAGCTCGAAATAGAGCTAGCAGACATATACTTCTTGACTGGTTTTCCTAGGAGAGGTGAACATTTGACTCTATTCGGGGCTAGGGCAGGTGGCCAGTCTGTCGAGAGCCTCCGGCTAGAGTACTGCAATGTTCAGAACCGAGACAAAGGGATAGATATCAAAACCATATCCCATCCTGAACTCATGGTGATTGGGTTTACAGTTACCAGACTCTGCAGTAGCGCAACACTACACATAACCACTGCATCCCAGATGCGGATTGCAGTTGATTTCTTTCGAGGCACCATTTTCAACTAGTGCGATGTCGTGTTGGCTAATGTGAAAGGCCAACTAACCAGGGCCAAAAACGGACAACTGAAGACCTTTGGATATGGTGCTATAGTTGTGAGTTTTGGTCTGGAGAGGGTTCTGATGTTGATCCTGCAGCACCTCACTGTTGGAGCTGGGCTTCCTCGAGAGCCCAAACTGATGCAATGGGTTGCAGTTATGGCCCGTCATCCTGATGAGGGGACCGAGGTCATTCGGTTCAAACCTGAGTATTTCCAATGG
>APFE031169866.1:45079-76492 GCA_000404065.3 Pinus taeda
TTGAAATTAAATTGCGAAAACAATGGCTCTGCAAACATTTTTATATTCTAAACAAACGCACTGAAAAAGCATAATGCATTTTTATTTTGTAGACAACACATTGGTGTTAAGAAAAATCATACTATCACTGCATTTTTAAAATTCATAGTACGCCATTGATAGAGACTAGCAAACAAGTTGAACACAGGAATAGGAATATATCAAAATCGTTTCTTATAACTAAAAACAGCGTAAAACACCCTGAATATATTTAATGAGCCCGACGCATGTATCGATTTTTTTCTTAGCTAATTAGCTTGCTTTAAAGGGGGTTGGGTGTATTGTTCTACTATCCGTTTACTCGTTTACTACTTTATTGAGGAATCTAACTCATCTAACTGAAAAGTCACAAGCTGGTTCCACCTGTCTGCCGACCCTGCTAACAATAATAATACTGTTGGAGCTTTTTTTACAATCCATTACTCATGTGGTGTTGACCATCTGGACCGCCAGGAATCGTGCGTTTGGATTCGAACAGGCGCTCATCATATCTTTCGCTAGACGACATTCCTGATCCTTCCTTTTCTCTTTCGGTTTCATCTACAATCACTTGCTCCATAGCACGACGGTGGTAACTGCTATAAATCTGCGTTCTAATTGTGAAGTGTTAGTAATAATTTGGCTATGAGTTAAGAACTGAGAATCGAAATCATAATAATTCGTTCATTGTGTTCAAAAAATACCACATGTGGAGTTTTGTTTTGAGTCGAGTATTTAAAGAAATCTCCATCTATTCTTCCTCGGTAATGTTTTGGAGCTGGCAATTCCTGCTCTCTGATTCCTGTTTTCATAGCTCAATGTGTTCAATATTTAGAAATTTGTGGATGCAAATTTATCAGAACGACTACATATAATGTAAAAATTTTGCACTGAATTATGTATCTATATTCCCCAATACCGATGTGGAAAGAATTACCTTTTCGACCGATTGGCATCAAACTCTTACAATGGCCAGGCAGCATTGAGAGCTGAATGAATATGAGACTGACAATCGGAACCCACCTGAAGTTGTTCGCCATATCTAAAGTTGTAGTCAGAAATTCTCTTGTTTAGCTGTAGGAGAAAGAATGTAGATCAGCTAAACAATTTTCAAATGTTAAATCATAGGAAAGAGACTGCCCCTTTAAGTAGCAAATTTAGAGCTCAGATCGTCAAAAATGCCGTAGAAAAAAACGATTTTTAGATACATAAGTTTGTGAAAAGCCGTATTGAAAACGAATGATTTTAAGCTGTGTACTGAAATGAGTAAAAAAAACAAAAAGAACAAAATCAAATCATGCCTTCACCGTGGAAATAAACAAATCGAAATCTTTTATTATCTATTAATTCTGATCCATTTTTTCGACATGAATTCCTCTTCCGCACCTCCGTCTTCTACTGCATTACACCTGCATTTTCTTACATTTCCGGTGGAAAATTCAAAACCCCAACCAGCTTCTTCACCATGGGAGGAAGCAAAGAGAGGTAGAATCGAACCACCACACCAGTAAGCGAGGTCACCACACCATTAAATCCGGAAGGTGGGAGGCCATCGAAGAGGATTCATTGGAAAATTTCATCAGAAATTCGTCGTTAACATAAAATGCCTGTACCGTTTCCATTCCCCATGTCTCTTCCATTCTCCCTTGTCTATTCCCCTTGCTATTGATTTAACGGTTAAAATTTGTTTAATTGTCTAACATTTAATCATATGGTGCACAAAATGACAAGTAAGCAATGAGGAAAGTTGATTTCAGAGGGAAACGCCTTACGGCGTAATTAGCCAGTGATTAATTAATTATTCCTAGAGAAAAATAAGATAATTAATAATTTATCTATTTATTTCTCATAATTTGGTCAAATGTGACAAGGAATATTAATTAAAAAATGGTTTAATTCATTATTCCTAGAAGATAATTAAATAAATAATTATTTATTTAGTTCTTCTTCATGTGTTTATAAATGACTTAACAAATGTGGTTTATTAAGTAACTTCTCATAGTGAAAGCAATTTTACTATGGTAAAATTGGCCTTACATGGTGTACCTCGATCCACCTAGTAAACTATGGCTAGATGATCATTTTTTTGTGATAACAATGGTCATTACTTTAGTAATTTCAATAGTAGCAGTTGCTATAGAATCAACTTTTACAACAATTTCAGCATTTTCAAGAATGATGGGTGTTACAAAATTAGTTGTCACAACATTTTCAACATATTTAACATTTACATGTTATGGAAATTTTGGTTACAACATCTTCTATTACAACATCCATTGTTATGACATCTAGTTCTCAATCTGTTGATACCTATGTATGTGCTTCTCAATTTTTTTTCTTGATCTCCCAAGTGTTGGTGTATTGTTGGGCGGCAGAAGCACCTCTTTGGCTACCCACTTTGAAGCTTTGACAGGCAGCATGAAATGACTTGTTTTAATAACATTCATTCTTACAACATTTACTTCTCAATCCATTGTTACCTATGTGAGTGCTTCTCAATTATTTTTCTTCGTCCTCCAAGTGCCAGTGTAATGTTGGGTGGCAGAAACACCTCTTTGGATGACCAGTTTCAATCCTTGACAAGCAAGATGAAGTGGATTTATACTCCATAAATTTTCTCCTCAAGGTGCTACATCTCCTTCAAAGCCACAAATTCAGCTACTTTGGTAGCATATGATCCATAAACAATAGGCCTATGGCCTGTTTATTTCATCAACATGGATCATTTTTAAAATAAATATCAAAGAAAATAATGATGTCTCTAAAACTCAATGATATTTTCAATGAAATTCATCAATCAATTTTTAATGCAATTCATTTACAAAACCATAACTTTTTCAAGTCGAGTGAAACCATCCTTTTTTAGTTCAAGCAAGTTAAAGGATCCTACCCATGATCAATTTTTGTAATTCATGTAACCAATGCTCAAACTTTAACTTGTATACAATTGGCTAGAAGAAACATTTGTTGGGATCAATGCTCTTGATCAACAAAGGGCATAATCAACTATATTTTCATTAGGTTTCAACTATAATTCCAAATGGATTCCAACGCCATTCAAATTCATCAATAAGAGGTTATTGCAAAAGGAATTTCAGTTTATTTAGTTGAAAATTTCTACAAAAACTAAAACCCATAGGTTCACCAATGAATAGAGGTACATGATATCCAATATGTGAAGCGAACAATGCCAATTCATTGATTCCAAAGGTTATATTGATGTTGAAATTTGACCCCTTATTACTAGACCTAGTAAAATCTACCTTGATTTTGTTCTCAAGCACTTAGGTAAGAACAAATAATTTGCAGTAATCATTTATATGGAAAGTGTTTACCTTGTAGAAGTTGCAATGAACAATTAACTTACAATTTTACTACAAACTTATAGTAGCCCTTCAGGAAAACCCTAGGTCACCTCTAAGTGACCTCCATTTCTTTCATTTTTATACTAAATTCAAGTTCTTTCATCCTCCCTCAAGTCATTGACTTTTTTTTACCTCTAAGACTAAGCCTATGTTGGAACACTACCTCTATATCCTAGATATTCTATAAGTGGGCTTCAAACACAACCATTTATCCATGAAGTGACATTGACAAAAGGGAAGCTCCCTTTCACCACTTATTGCAACTAGAAAATCAAATCTACCAGCTGCAATTCCAAAAACTAGATGTAAGAATGGAAGCCAAACTAGAACAAAAACGAGAAGCAGAATTGGACGTAAAAGTCAAATCCAAAAGAGAAGGCAATTGGAAGCCAATTTTGGAATTAACTTCAGTGCTAAAAGTTTTGTTATTCCCAGCTCTCTTTCTGGACCTATTCTAGGCACTATTTCTAGCATTATATCTAGCATGATGTGCAACTTCTAGAAATATTTCTCGTTCTATTCCCAAGGGTTGTTTACGATGTTATTTCTAGCACCAAATCTAGAACTATGATGAACATGTGTAGTTGTGCCCATTTTTGTGTCCGTAAAGGTGTTCAATTCATAAACTAAAAAAGAATAAATTCCAATGCTAGTTTACATGATTTTTTCTTATTTTATTGTAGTGATATCTTGTGTCAAATGTGTGTGTGATATTTGTATTTTTTCACTCTCTATTCTTTACATAAATTTCATTTGCATCCATGCACTATTAACAATAAATCTATAGATCCATAAATCTAATAAAAAAGTAATAGTATAGAAGTTTAGATTTTAAATTTATTTTTATCAGATTCATTGTGACAAACTATCTAGTGGAAAATCCACAATAGTTTACAAACCATTTATGCATAATCCACCATCTGCCTTGGGTCACACGCAATGAAAAATAAACGTTAGAATACTCACATGCTTAAGTATCTGATCTTTGAATTCCTATGAAAAAAACATTAATTCTGATAGTCCATCAAAGCAATCAGGGTTATTCACTTATGTTCCCATCTACTATAGAAATTTTGAATAATAAACACATATTCAATGGACATTATCCTGATCATGTACTATTGTGGAATACATACACAATACATAAGCTCCTCTACGTTGATTATCAATATAGCAACATCAATAACAATAAAACATCAAGAGCATGCACACATTAACACAGTATGTAACCCGGGGAAAGCTTACAACTGAAAACCCCACACTATCTGTATATTAATGATTGAGAACATGTAACATTACAATAGTCAATACTTCTCACAAGTATCCAGCACTATCTCCACCCGTTACACACAATACAGCTCAGATCTGATCTCCAAATCTATTCCACTGCTTGCCTGCCTCCTGCTCAATACTTGCTCAAGAATGGATGAGAATGGTTCAACCAAACTCGTATTTACCTCAAAAGAATAACTCACACTAGGAATCACGTGAGCAGAGGCTATAATCACTTGGTATTGGCCAATTCTCATTGGCATAACTCAATCTCATTGATTGTGAAAATCCTCATGCACAACTATAGTCACAACTGATAGAAATTTGATCCTCTAACACTTGTTCCTGCTGAACTGAACATGCACTGACATGAAATTGAGTTAACTGATGTATTCTTTAGTTGCATTATGAGTTAATAATTATTTTAACAACTCATCATTAGACTATTTGCAGTTAGACTAATTACAACTAGTTTAACCAAGTCAAACTGAACACAACTCCACAATCAACTCCACCAAACTCAACTGATTGAGTTAGAACTTAAGTCATGCATGCAACAACTCAACTGACCCACAAAGAAAATGTATTTCCTTCTGACAGCTGCATGTGCCACATCTGTAGCTCAAACTGAAGTGCTCCAAGAGAATAAGATAAAGCTTATAGTCTAAATATTATTATAAGCTAATAATATTTGACTGCTCTATAATTAGACTTGACAATGTCACCGTTGTTGTCTAAAAATAGAAGTCCATCTATTTTTTCCAACTTGACCAATCATCCATAAACAACATCCTGAAACTCATAGACATGATCCATATGTCTAAAAATAGACATAGTCTAAAAATAGACTTTGCGCCATAATTTTCCCGCGGGCCCACTTAGTGAAGGCGACTCTTTTCACTAAGCTCGATCATCTTGTTGCAATATCAACATCCAGAACCCTGTTGAAGCTTCTTGACAAAGTTTACCTCATCTTCTTCTTCTGAAATATGTCCTGATTCATTGTGTTCTTCCTTTCCTTTTGCTGAAGCTTTAAATGCAGCTTCTCTCATCTCTGATGGACCTCCTTTTCTCATCTCAAAGGCAGTTAAGATTCCGTGAAGCTGTGTCATAGCGATAGTCTACAGATCCTGTTTTTCTTCTATGGCAGACACTTTTGATTCAAATTTAGCAGACAAGGATCTCAAAAATTTCTTAACAAAGGTAAATTCCTTTATATATTTACCCAGATTCTTCATACAATTTACAACCTCATCTATACGTAAGAAGTAACTAGCTATACTTTCATCACTATACATCTTAAGAGTTTCATACTGAGTTCTAAAAGTTTGAAGTTTAGCACGTTTTACCTGAGAGTCTCCTTCATACCTCAGAATGATTTTGTCCCATATTTCTTTGGCTAATTTGAGCTGCATGACTTTGATAAACTCTGATTGTGATAGACTTCCCAATAAGGTATTGACAGCTCTGGCATTGGTTTCATCTTGCTTCTTACCTGTCGTCTCTGTAGGAATTGCTATTGGAAATGTATATCCTCCTTCCACAATTTCCCAGACATCCATTCCAAGTGATTGTAGATAGGCTATGGTTCTTATTTTCCAATAAACAAAGTTGCTTCCATCAAAGATTGGTGGTTTGATGGATCCCACGCTTTCTTGATTACTCATGATGATGGATCTCCCTTCAAGCGATCAAGCTTCTTCTGAAGGACCTGCTCTGATACCAATTGTTGGAAATAATATTGAGAGGGGGGTGATTCAATATTATCATATCAATAATTTAATTTCCCAAACAGATTTATATACGCTACTTCAGCTAAGTGAACTAGTGTGTACATGCGACTGTACTTAAAGCAACTAGCATATATGTAGAGAACTTTTGATTTAGATAGTTTATCATGTATTGAACTTTAACCAGTATATCAGAGATTTATCAGACAGTGTAGTAAAAGAAGAATAAAGCATTACACATAAGCAAAACACATGAACACCAAGATATAAGGTGGAAACCCAATGTGGGTAAAATCCACTTGTTGTTGTCGTCTCTATCTTCTTTCTAATAATAAGGAAATATGTTTACAATCTTGTACTGATGCAGACTAATACCAATACGTAGGCACACACCTGCAGAAAGCTACAACCTTCTCTCATTCTCAAACTACTATTAGAAGGGAGCTACAACCCCCTAGCTCTTGTACTAGCCAATATGTTTACTAGTACATAGGTGCCAGCCTACAGAAGACTCCACTCTTCTACCAGGGACCACGTTTCATGAATTTTCAGACTAGATACTCCTGGATACAACACCACAATCTGAAGGCCACGTTTCGTTCAATTTTGATACTGGACCCGTCAACAACATCAATCAAGTACATCTGCATCAGCCACTCACTGAAACTCAATTATCATAACCTGAATCTGATCATTCAGAATACTATCATTAGAATACAATCACCATAAACCAAAGTAGAACCCCGAACTCTACAATAGCAAATAGAAACAGCTGAAACATACTTCATAAGGTATACGCTACTTCCATGTGTCGAACCAGCGTGTATATGGGCTTTTATCAAATCCAACCAACGTACACATATGTAAATATTAATTCATAATTTTGTAGCTATTCCAGACTTTAGTTATACCTAGATCATAACATTTACAGAATAACACATGCGTCAGTATTCAGATCAAGATTATACATGATCAAACCATATAATGATAATTCATGATCATGATCACGAATAGGTGGGAGACCTTTGGGAGTCTCAAATACCTTGGAATGATTGTCCAAGACTTTTTGGAGCTATGGAGAAATAGATGATTCCAATATGGAAATATCTAGCGAACATAATTGTGCAATTACACCTCTTTGTTCGTTTTTTAGAAGCTTGTCATACTGTTAGAGCTGATTATCTTTCCCGGTTTCCCTGCAATACCCCTTAATTCCACTTCCTTTCCTTCCACAAAAAATTTCATGAAAATTTATTAAAAATTAAAAGCTATTGTACCCAAATATTGTAGCCATTGGACTCCTAGTACAACATCAGCACCTCCCATTGGAATGGAAAGCATTGGGCTAGTCAATACATATTCTCCCATGGATAGCTTGATATTATGGCACTTTCCAGAAAAATTTATTGTTCCTCCATTTGCAATCATCACTTGACACTCTGGTGCTGGATATAGGAAGCAATTCAATTCTTTTGCTACCTTACAATGAATAAAATTGTGGGTGCTTCCTGAATCAATCAACACTATTACCTTTTTCTTCTTGATTTGTCCTTCTATCTTGATGGTTTGAGGAGTGGTAACTCCCACCAATGCATTACAAGATATGGTCGGATTCATTTGTTCTTCATCTAGGCTTTGTTCCTGGAGTATATCCTCTTCTTTTGACCTTTCTTGCTCCTTTTTCTTCCTCTTCACAATCTATGTAGAATAATTTCTTCTCAGCACACTTGTGACCTTTAGTGTATTTGTTATCACAACTGAAACAAAGCCCTTTTGCTCTTTTTTCTTCCAATTGTTGTGGTGTCAACCTTATAGGTTGTGGAAGACTAGGGGCAACAACACTTCCGTCTTTATAGTTGTGAGTGGTATGCTTCCTGGTGCCATAATTTTGCTTTCCATTTTTCTTGCTAACCTGAATGCCTTCTCTAATGAATCAGGTTCCCAAAGGTGAACATCATGTTGGATATTATCCTTTAAAGCCCTATGAACACATCAATCCTATGCTCCTCTGGAATATCTTTTACCCTTATGTTCAATTTTTGGAACTCCTCAATGTGCTCCATTTTTTAACCCTTTTGTTTGAGACTTATCAATTGGCTAAAAAAAGTGTTTCTTTTTGTATCCTCATAATGTGCTATCAATTCTTCCGTAAAAATTGCCCAAGTGATAAATTGTTTACGAGAGAAAGCCATTGATACCATACAAACTGATTTGGTTCCAAATATAAAGTTGCAATACGTACCTTTTGTGTGTTTTGCACATTATTGAGATCGAAGAATTGCTCCATTTGTAATATCCATGTTGCAGGATCCTTTCCATCAAACTTCCTCATATCGATTTTTGGAATATGGTGAGTCTTCGATTCAACATTAGTGTCTATGGAATCATGATTAACATTTCTTTTATTCTCATCATGAGTTTCCTTTAGTACCCTTTCACCCTTAGTGCCCATTTCTTGTAGCAACTTATTCATATTTATCTTCAATTCGTCCATGTCCGTCTTCAAATCTATCTTCAAACCATCCATCTTAGCTTCCACGTCAATCATCTTAGCTTCTACACCTTTCTTTAAACAGTCCATCTTAGCTTCTGCACCTTTCTTTAAACGATCCATCTTAGATTCTGTTCCTTTTTGTGTAAGGGACAGTTGTTGCACTTGGTCTTGTAATTTTGATATATCATGTTGCATTTCTTCCTCTTCTTCATGAGTCATGCTAGAGCTTTCAGGTTCCTTACTAGGTGTTTGCATTTTATTTCCTCGAGGCATCAGTTACCGATAATAATGCTCTACTATGCCCTTTGAATTCCTTCAAAATAAATTTTCAAACCAAGCTTAAGCAAAAATTTAAGAAAATCTACACACCTTTTTTCACTTTGTAGGAGCTCGATATTGCCTCTGATGTATCTTTGTACTTTTCGATCATCTAGTTCTAAATTTGTGACCTGTAGTAGCCCTCTATGTCCTCTTTCCAATGCCACAAGGCTGACCCAAATTGGATTCTCCAAGGAAGAGTTATGCGAAATCTCCCACAATGACTTGATTATAGACTAGTTCAGTAGAGCGAACTTGTATGACGCGCCACGAGTCACTGTTTCTACCTTTGGATCTGAAAAATGCATACAAGAAACTACAGTCCGTCCTCCTTCTGTACCTTCTTACGAAATTTCAATCCGATTCCCAGAGAGAAAGTTATGACGATTTTCCCCAGGTCACCTGTTTGGAATGTAATTCAGGAGTCTGCAAAAAAACCAACTTCCTCAGATCATATCTCCGCAAATATAGAAAGCTCTGAAATTTGGGCCCAAGATTCAGAGCGATTTCTTCCCAAATGGGTTTTTTTTTGCGACTTCTGAAACCTCACAGAAAAAAAGTTATAGCGAAAATGCCACGATGACTTGTTTGGAGTAGCAAAACCCTAGAATCCAAAGCTCTGATACCAAATGTTATGAAACCAGCTCAAGAAAAGATAGAAAAGATAGATCAACGCCTTAGAATTCAGTCTCTTCGAGGGGGCAACCTCCTTTACATTACATAAATGACAATTCTTGGATGATACAAATGACAAAACCTCCTTTCTATATATAGGAGTCTAAGGAGTCACAATATAACCCAGCCGACCTAACAATAATAATATAAAGCCACAAAAATAACAATAGAGGGATTCTATGGGGCACAGTAATAACAATATGGGGGCAATAGGGGCACAACAATATTAATAAGGGGTATAACTACAATAGTAATGGGGTAATCACTAGTATTATAGGGACCCAACAATAGATCCCAGATGTATGTACATTTTTAATGCCTACAATGAATGTTTTTTGACACTTGGAGGACAATTAATCAAAAAAATCCCCCCATCATGAAGTCCACGATTGATCACTTCACCAATTTCAACTTTCTTCATTGCTTTTCTAAATGCATTTGAACTATAATTACCTCCTTTGTCAACACAGATAATATGTGAACACGAATTGTAGATCCTTTGATTTAGCCTCATGTGACATGAATTTAGTCTTGCTGTATCTTGAATATTTGATCTCATCAACAACACTAACAATTGTCTTCAGTGTGTGTGCAACACGTTCCTAGGACAACAAGACTAATATTGACAATCTAAATTTAATATTACCATTTAGATCTGCATTCCAATAAAACAGTTGCTTCTACTGCAATTACAAAAATGAACTAACAATAAAAATCATGTTACATATCTGGAATTTGTAAACAGTTAGGAGTTCAAGGTAGAAGTTAAAATGGAAAATTTCTCTTGCTTGAGGGTTAATTTCAACTAACTTCTGAGAAATTTGTCATCTGTGGAAAAATCTTCAATGTCATTGAAATTGATCTAGGATTTTCTGAGTACGATCCCTTGACGTAAATTTTTATAGTGGGATTTAGTAGCGAGGATCAGATTATCATTAGTAGGGGTCAACGTCTTAGTATATTCAGTCTTGGAATCGACTCTTCATTGGAGCATTGTAGATCTTCTTGTCTTAATGTGGGGAAACTTGAGTTCCTAGGCTCGATCCCTACCGTTGGAAGCCTCAGGGTCCACGGAATGATTCCCATATGTCAATCATCTCTAGATGACATTTGATTTCATGATATTGGTTACAAATGGTTGGGTTTTCACATTCTCCATCATTATTTTCATAGCCAAGAGTGAATGACCAACGTTTCCATTCAGAATTAAGGCCTCGGGAAAATGTAGGAGCTTCAAAGTCGTCCATTAGAGTAATTCGAGAAAAATGCAATGCACAAATTCAAAATGTTCTTTGCATTTAAGAAAATTAGCACCAAATTGGTGGGATGATGTTGCAATATTGCAGTCTATAACTCGATGGATCTAGCATGTTTTATGACTTTTTGTTGTTGATGTTGCAAACATCTCCATTATGGTCTAAAATCAATTGGATGTTTTTGGCTTGGTATCTTTAATTGTTAGTGTAACTATTAGTATTTGCATTTGCTCAAATTTTCTCCTACTTCTTAGTGTTGTAGATGGTTTGGAACAATCATTGTGCTTAGTGCTATGTGGGAGGGTGAAAGTGAAGTTGGAGTCTATGATTTGCTAATATATATTTTTTCATTTATATTATTACATTAATAATCCATAACTTATATTGGGCGCATTAATTTAAATAATTATACAATGCAAAATGATTATATGCTCTGATTTAAGAAATAGTAGTGATAAATTGATAAATACCGATTTCAAATCTAATATAGTGAAAATTATCTAAGTGATTTCCAAACTAATATATTACAAAACAGTTTAGGAATATATATTATAATGTTATAAAATAAATATTCTATTACAAGGTAAAGACCAACACTTTGTTTATCCAATACTAATCTTTTAGTATACTTTTTTGATGAAAAATGTTTAACCAATGAATGTGATGTATTGATTTTTAGTGAAAATAAAATCCATTTTGTCACTCATTCAATATATGCAATGTATCAAATAAGCTTGAGAAAAATCAAGTAATTCCATTGATTTCAATAATCATATAATGTATCCCTAGACGGGTTAGCTAGCATGAGATAGATGGGAGGAATGAGACCATAGTCCCACTCACTACAAGAGGAGGGAGACATTCTGTCATTGCCCCCAATGAATTAAAATGCACATACAATTGCATTGTGTGCCATAATTATGTTAATGTTGACTTATTGGGGCCTGACCTAGGTTCGAAAGAGTTATTTAGCCAAACAAATTCCGCAGCTACTGGCGATTTTGGCAACAGCCTACGGAGCGCGGACTGAGGTGTCAACCGAGGTAGTAAGGGTAGGTGCTAGAACTAGGTTTCCGCACCCTTGGAATGTCGTGATGTGGTCTAGATTGGTCGCGTACCATTCTGTGGCCTCACGCCACTCTGCTTCCACGTAGGTCCGGAACAAGAAAAATTGTTAATACTTATTAATACTGAGTTTGTTACAGATCAGACCTACTTCTTACAGTCTTTAAGAAAAAATTTAATAGAGATAACCAATGCGTGCACCCAGAAATGTTATAGACTTGCATAAACTCAGAATATAAGCATAAGCGCACATATCACACAGATATATAAACTAGACAATAACCAAATCCACAATATTTTGGAATCAACACAGTAATTCAGAACCAACTTATCTTTATTCAACTCTTCGCAAATACAACTAGATCTTCTCTGCGCACTCAGTTGCAAGGGTCCATTCACACAGCTGTGGACTCTACTAGGCCTCTGCGCACATAGCTGCAGAGCCTCTATCTACCCACCAACACCCTTGACTCGAACTTGTAGACGCAGAAAATGCTGTCCTTACAAAGCCATAGCACTAAGATCCATCCAACACAAGAACTGCCTTCTACCCTTAGAGCCTCACTCTATTTATACATTCCCATGGTTCGTGGACCATGAGTAGGCAGACTTAGTTCCTATTATTCTATACTATTTCTTTGGTGAACAACCATTTGACTCGACCTATTACATTTCACGCTCTGCATATTTCAGAGATTTACAATATTATTATCCTAACTTACAGGCTTTAAGCCCCAAAACTATTACGCGGGACCTCTGCTACCCAATAGGCCCCCAACACAATCATTGTGACTCATCCCAAGTCACTCTTCAGTGTGGCGATACACATTGCCTAGGCTCCACGGTTCACCTTCCTGTGAGTGACGTATTGCTCCCTCTTGGTCTCTTGCAATGCTACTTCTAGCTCCTACTCCATTGTCTCTAGCACTTCACGCAACCAATAATTCTGATTCTACTCTGCTCGGTTAACACAAAACACCCCCTCATAGTATTTTAGCTCTAGCTGGGGTGCCACCTATGGGAACTCCTCTTACCAATGCAGCCATTTTCCAATTTTGTATCTTCTATATGCACTATCTGCTGCAGCTTGTGTTGCAATTTTGCAAGACCATTGTTGTTGTCCGCTAGATCCCAATCTTCAAGGTGCATCAGAGATGACTTGTTAATTGCAATTCCACCATTTGTCTCCATATTTACAGCCTTTTCCTTATCTTTTATGGTTGGCCGACCAGTCCATGGGTGAGGTAGCGGCATCCGGACCAGTTCTGCTTCATGTCTACAAATTTCCAGCACATCCCCTACCATCGATGCTGAACTCTGCATGGTGCCTGCAGTTGTGAACACCGTACTCTTTAGAAAGCCCTGCATCTCCATTGGCCATACCACAACCCTCGGGCTTGCTCCTTGAGTGTAGATAATGAATAGTTCTATAGAGGTGGGAAGGCATAATAGCTTACTGTTCTTAGTAGCGCAGCTCATTCGGTGGATACCCCCCTGTGATTTATAAGTGTCTAGAAACTCAAATTCGTTGGCTCCCGCCTTTTTTGGTGTCCTCATGCTAAGCTTGCGACAGATCATTCTAGATTTGGCTCGTACCCCATCTCTTAATCGCCTGCTACCTGCTCCCTTTTGCCATAACTCAAACATCTTGTCATGAATAGTGACATCAACAGTCACCTCTCTGCTTGTGAGCGTAGCAGCGTAGCCCTTACCGTGCAACTGCAACCCTTTTGACAGACCAAATCTACGGGCAACCCGGTTGTCGCATAGCTTCCCCCCATACTGCTTTATCATTTCGCAGTCTCTTTCAACTAACAGGAGTGGTGAGATTATTCTTTAGGTGGTTGGCCCACCCGTGTAGAGCTTCAGGTGCCTGCCATTTACTCTTCCCAGGAAGGGGTCTCCATTGAGCTTGGCAAGCTAGACCACGCCTCCATCTGTAACTTCTTTGACTACATAAGGTCCTAACCAGTGCATGCGGAGCTTACTAGTGAAGTTCTCGAACTTGTCGTCATAGAGTAATACTAGATCATTCTCTTTGAATGTGCATATCTTGATATGGTGATCACACCAAGCTTTCTCTCGCTACTTCTGTATTTGGTGATGAAATCTTGCCAGGAATCGCTCCTCCTCAAGTTCCCCCAGTTGTGCGATCCTTTCTTCCAAAGCTCTGCAGTCTGCCATCCCTGTCACCACTGCTATTCATAAACTAGGTACAATGTATTCTAATGGCATGACGACTTTCTTGCCATAGACTAACCGGAAAGGTGTCTAGCCCGTAAACTTCTTCGACGTTGTTCGGTATGCCCATAGGGCAGCAGATATGCACAAATCGGAATCGTTACGCTACGCATTACATACCTTGATCAACGTTGTCTCCAAAATTTTGTTAAACGCTTCAATGGTCCCATTTGCTTGCGAATGGTACGATGTACTCTATTGATGGTATATCTGAAATTCCTCAATGAGCGCGTTGATAGTCTCATTCAAGAAATGCGTTCCGCGGTCGCTCATTAGAATTTTTGAACATCCAAATCGCGTTAACACATTCTCGAACAAGAATTTCACAGCTGTAGCTGTTGTGCAGTCTTTAACTGGCTGTGCTTCCACCCATCGGGTCAAGCACTCTATCGTCGTGATGATATACCATGCCCCCATCTTTCCTGGAGGTGTGATAGGCCCCACAAAATCGATCGCCCATTTCTCTAATGGTTGTAGTGTCATCTGTGGCTTGAGAAGCATTTCATCCCTCAGTGATGGTTTCCTAGTCCGTTAACATACGTCGTAGGCTCGACAGTATGCTTTCAAGTCTTGATGTAGAGTTGGCCACCATAGTCCAGCACGAAGAATCTTCTGTGCTATGGCGCGGCCTGCATAATTTCCTCTAGCAATCCCCCCATGTGCTTCGGCCAAGATCTGTGCTTGCTCGAATTTAGGTACATATCTGCGTAATATTTTGTCGTTTCCCATTTTGTAGAGGTGCCTTGCAATAACAATAAAATATGTTGCGCGTATCACCAATTATTTCTTTTACTGAACGAAATATCCCTGCAGCACGGTTCCTGTGTTTAAGAAGTGGATTATATCCTCAAAATGGCCATCCATGACGCACACTACATACAGTTGTGCATCCCGTAGTCTTTCCTCTAAGTTTGTGGGTTCTTTGCCATTTTCAATTTGGGACAGGTGATCTGGGCTTGCATTTAGACGTCCCAGATTTACTACAACTTTGAAGTCGTATTCCTGAAATAATAGCAACCACCGACAAATTCACCCCCCCAACACATGCTTATTCACTAGGTATTTTAGCACAGAGTGGTTAGTATACATCTTAAAGTGTCCTCCGAGTAGATAGTGGCAATATTTCTAGAGCGCATATACCATCGCCAATCCCTCATGCTCAGTAGTGTCCTTGCTCGAACAAGAATTTTGTAGCTGTAGCGGCTGTGCAGTCTTTAACTGGCTGTGCTTCTGCCTATCGGGTCAAGCACTCTGTCTTCGTGATGATATACCATGCCCCCATCTTTCCTGGAGGTGTGATAGGCCCCAGAAAATCGATCGCCCATTTCTCGAACGGTTTTAGTGTCATCTATGGCTTGAGCAGCATTTCATCCCTCAGCGATGGTTTCCTAGTCCGTTAACATACGCCGCAGGCTCAAGAGTACGCTTTCAAGTATTGATGTAGAGTTGGCCACCATAGCCCAGCACGAAGAATCTTTTGTGCTATGGCGTGGCCTGCATAATGTCCTCCAGCAACCCCCCCCATGTGCTTTGGCCAGGATCTGTCCTTGCTCAAATTTAGGTACATATCTGCGTAATATTTCGTCGTTTCCCATTTTGTAGATGTGCCCTGCAATAACAATAAAATCTGTTGCGCGTATCACCAATTCCTTCTTTTGCTGAGTGAAATATCCCTCCAGCATGGTTCCTGTGTTTAAGAAGTGGATTATATCCTCAAAATGGCCATCCGCGACGTGCACTACATACAGCTATGCATCTGGTAGTCCTTCCTCTAAGTTTGTGGGCTCTTCACCATTTTCAATTCGGGACAGGTGATCTGGGCCTGCGTTTAGACATCCTGGATTTACTACGACTTCAAAGTCGTATTCCTAAAATAATAACAACCATCGACAAATGCACCCCCCCAACACATGCTTATTCACTAGGTATTTTAATGCAGAGTGGTTAGTATACATCTTAAAGTGTCCTCTGAGTAGATAGTGGTGATATTTCTATAGCGCGTATACCATCGCCAATCCCTCATGCTAAATAGTGGAGTAGTTTTTCTCAAATTTAGACAATTGTCGACTTGCAAACGCGGTTGGGTGATCAATTCCTTCTGCTCCTTCTTGTGTGAGTACCACTCCCAGTGCGATACATGACGTGTCAACATGCATGTGGAATTCGATGTCTCATTTTGGAAAGACCAATATGGGAGTTGATGCCATCTTTTCCTTAAGCATTTCCAAACTTTTGTTACATTCCTCATTCCAGCAATAAGTAGCATCCTTCTTCAACAACTATTCCATTGGTGCCATCATTTGCGCGTAGCTCTTGATGAAATTTCGATAGTAACCAGTGTGTCCCAATGTGGCATGCAACTTCTTGACACTCTATGGCACTTGCAGGTTGAGTATGACAGCAATCTTTGTCGGATCCACAATCAGACCTTGCTTACAAACCACATGGCCGAGCAGGTTTCCGAAGGGGATGAGGAAAGTACACTTCTTTAGGTTAAGTGCAATTTAGTGTCGTCCACAAGTATCCAGCATTAACCATAAGCTCGCAATATGTTTCTTAACTAGCCCGAATATAGTCCAATCATCAAGATATACCACTAAGAACTTGTGTATAAACTCCTTGAATGTAGCTACCACAACGCGTGAGAATATTGCCAGTGCGTTCTTTAGTCCAAAGGGCATCACTATATACTGAAAGCAGCCCCATTCGGTAGCTAACATTGTTTTACTCCTATCCTCCGATGCAATCTTGATCTGGTGGTACCACGAGAAGCCATTCGTAAAGGAGTAGACTTCCTGTCCTCCCACATTTTCCAGTACCTCATCTATAAATGGCATCAAAAATGGATTGTTAACACATGCATCATTGAGTTTCCAGAGATCCACACAGATGCGAATTTCACCTTTCTATTTTTTCTCCTACACTACCATAGGACTTACCGAGTCAGACTCCTCCACTGGTTCAATTATTCCTACTGCAAACATCTTGTCCAATTCTTCGCGGACCTTCGCTTTGTATTTTGGATTCAACCGGTAAGGTCGCTACTTAACTGGCTTCACATCTGACTTCACGGATATCTTCATCATTCCCAGGTCACCGCGGATCCATTTTAACTCCGTGATTTTAGTCGGGAATAAATCTTGATACTCTCGAAGTAATTCAATGACCTTTTCGACTATGGCATCATCCCAATAGTCTCCAAGCGTTGCATACTTCAGCACTTCCTCTGTTCCGATGTTTGCTTGTTTCGTTTTCAGCAGTGCAGTGATGTTTGGATCCTCGATTGCTAGTTTACAAACCACATGACTCCTCTCTGTTCCCATAATATTGATGTTTCTAGGGTCGTCCTCATCATTTTGTACCTGCACATTGTAACATTCCAAGGCCTGGCTCAACTATCGCAACCAGTCTAGCTGCACTATTTCTTTTAGTTCCAGTGGTATTTTGAAAATAGCGGCCTTCACCACCTGCAACACGTCACACACAGTATCCATCCATTGATCCTCAAAGAGGAACATTAACAAAAAACCTTCATGCAAGATATCCCATTCGCCTGTACCGTTTCAAAGCTTTGTTTCAGTATACCAATTCCTTCGAATGACATCCAGGGTATGATAAAATAAGTGTACCCACTCTGGTTCAGGCTCTTCTCCATTGGTGATCCAAATTGGATCTATAAAAGACTGTCAAAGAACCATGACTATATCAGGTTGGGACAAATCTCTAAGAATTTAGAACCATGATCAAAAACACCCCTAAACCAGTGGCAATGGCAGCCAGCATGGAACAACGAGGACCTCGGTCAAAGTGCCCTGACCGAGGCCTATGGAGACTACATAGGAGGTCAAAATAGCCCCTGGGAGCCCCGGATCGGGAAAAGGAGGTGGATTTTGATGTATGATTAGCACTTAGTGCTAATCGTGCATCGCTGGGCAAATAGGGCCGAAATGGGGGAAGCCCGAGCACTTGGATGCATGGCGAACCGAAGAATCGCGAGCGGAAAAGGAAAAAAGCACTAAACGTGCAAAGGTGAGACTCATGCTCTGGAAACCGACGGTATTGATCGGGGTGCCCTCAAATGGTAAGCAGTTTTGGATGGAAGCGGAGTGACCCCACTCAACGATTGACGCGTGGCAAGCGGAGGTGAGATCAAATCATCGTTGATCATGCGTTATCGGTTGAGCAAGTCAACCACACGGGACATGCGTATGATGTTGGATCTGGGGGACCCAGATCAGACGGATGAGATCGCACCCGATGGGGGAAGCGAAATCAGCGAAGGAATACTGGGCGATTTGTAAATATTTGAATCTGTTTGACTGCCATGGTGGAGGAAATACTTCATCCATGACGTAATTGAAGAAACGAACCGACGAAGTATGCTGGCACCGTTTAGAGGAGGACAAGTGGCCACTCCCTGAGCATTCATGATGACGCTGAACAGGGAACTCCAAGCACAACTGCAGAAGGTGAATCGATAGAGGTGGAAGAGGAGCCGAACAGGCATGAGTTCGAATGGCTTCAAAGCCATGAATAGAGTCAAAATACATAGTCAAGTCAAAGAACAGTCCGAGAGATGAAAAAAAGAAGTCAGAGAAACCAGAATCCCAAGAGGAGGACAGAATACACAGAGAAGGAAGACAGTGAAGAAAAAGCAGAAAGAGACAGAGGGCCAAGCTAACCAGAGGTAGCATCAAGCACTAGAGCTTGAGAGATTCAAGCCACCCCATAGAGGAATCTGTCCGGATTGAGCACCACATTTGGCCCTTTCCACTGTAGACCAGATGGTCATAGAGCTGGTAGGAAGAAGAAGTCTGTGTACTCCAGTGGCTTGGGGAATCCAAGAACCACCCTGCCAAGCAAAACCTACTTTAGGAGAACTCACATTGAGTCCCTGTATTGTAATTCTCTGCTTAAAGGCACAATAAAACAAGGCCACCACTGAAAGCTGGACTGGAGATGTAGCCCTATAGAATAGGGTGAACTCCTTATTAAAAATTCTTGTGTCTTTGTGTTTTCTTACTGTATTTCTCTGCTGTCTTTCCGTTTATTGTCTGTGTATTGGCAATCTGATCGATCTGTTGCTTAAATAACACAGACACACACGAGCACATGAGTCTGTAATACCTTTAAAAAATAAATCTTTAATTCATGTCACTCATAGGGTGATTATCAGATCAAGTGGTATCAGAGCTCTAGGCTGTAAGGTTAGACAAGCTTGTGTTGGTTTAGCTATGAATGCTCACAAGATCAAAGCTCAAATTAGGAGAAGGAGAGTTGGTTAAAACTAATCCTGAAATTGGGAGAGTCTATCCTCGGAAGACAATGTCAGAGGAAGGTTTTATGGGGCCAAATCCTCAATTCATGGAGAGTTTCCTAGCTATAAAGTCTATGGTGGAAGAAATGTATAGGGACTTTAGAAAGAATAAGGATGAAGATTCATCAGGTTCTAAACAAGATAAAGAAGAAGATGAGTTTCATTCCCATGACGACTCAAAAGGAAAAGGGAAAGAGGAAAGCTTTCTCACACCTCCTACTAGCCCTGTGCATAATAAGAAAGCCTCTTTGATTAAGCTAGATGTTAAATTTGATTTGCTTATATATCATGAAGAGTTAAATGATGAAAAGTTGGACAATTGGATTAGACAAATTTATGTGTATTGCAGAGTGCAGAACATCAACTCAGACAAGAGTAAAATTTAGCTAGTAAGCCTACGCCTAGGAGGCACTTTCTTGGTTTGGTGGGAAGGCAGAACCCAAGCTGCTATGAAAAAGCATGGTAAGACCATCTCTGTCTGTAGTGAATTTGTTGTTGTAATCAAGAAGCAGTTCTATCCATTGGCCTACATGCAATAAGCCATGATGAGTTGGCAAACTCTTCAGCAGTTGAAAGGGAAAAGTGTGCAAGGTTATACTCAAGAATTCAGAAAGAGAGCATTGATGTTAGGTATCTCATTAGACTCACCAGAGACTCTTTTGAAGTACATTGGTGGTCTACACAGCTACATGAGGCATACCATCCTTATGTTTAATCCCACTAGTATAGATGAGGTATCTATACAAGCTACTCATCTAGAAGCTAGAGGAAACAATGGAAATCCGGAAGTTAGGGGACCATCCCAACCCACTGTAAGCAAGAGCAAGGAGAAAAGAAAGTAGAAGTGGAAAGCAATGAAGGCTAACACTACACAAAAAGGCAAAGCTTCATGCTCTAACTGTAAAAAGGAGGGGCATGATGATGAGAACTGTTGGATTCTGCATCCAGAGCTGAGACCTAAGAAGTCTGAGGGCAAGAAGAAGAAGGCTGTTGTAGCTATTTAGAAAGATTTGGGGTCAAACTCGGGAGACGAAAAAATCATTGCAGACACAGGTATAAAAGGTAAGAATTCTGAAGCATCTACTAGTAATTCTGCTCAAACTATTGTTGATGAAGAACATGAGAGAAAAATACATGAGCTTTTCCATATTCGAGTTATTTCCAAACATCAAAAGATTGATACTTTGTTTGATAGTGGCTCACAAGTAAATTTGATTTCTAAAGCAATTGTAAAGAATATGGGATTAGCAACTACACCTCACAAGA
This sequence comes from Pinus taeda, assembly GCA_000404065.3. Lineage (NCBI taxonomy): Eukaryota > Viridiplantae > Streptophyta > Pinopsida > Pinales > Pinaceae > Pinus > Pinus taeda. The sequence goes on from APFE031169866.1 coordinate 66,097, forward strand.
AACCATACCCATTAGGATGGTTGAATGATAAAACACAACTACAAGTGACTAGACAGTGCAAACTCAAGTTTTCTTTTGGGTCAGCATTTGTAGATGAGGTTGAGTTAGATGTAATTCCTTTGGATATATGTGGAATTGTTTTAGGAAGTCCTTACTTGTATGATAGAAAAGCTATTTTCTATAGAGCTGAGAACAAGTATCTACTTGTTAAAGATGGAATCGAATACTTTGTAAGAGTTCACAAACTCAAGAATAATTATACTCTCATAAATTCTAGGCAGATGAAAAGAATTATAAATTCATGCAAACAATCCTTGATAATGGTTGTAAAATAAAAGAAACCTGATAAAACCAATGTATTTGAGGGTTGTAATGCTTAGCAACAAGCAGATATAGAAAAGATTGTTTCAGAGTATGATGTCTTGTTTCAGGAACCTAAAGGTCTGCCACCCAAAAAGGAAATAGTACATGATATTATTTTGTAGCAAGATGTTCCATTGCCTAACATTGGAATGTACAGGTTGTCTGCTCTAGAGAATGCTGAAATCAAGAAGTAGGTGCAGGAGTTGCTCGAGAGGGGGTTGATCAGGCCTAGCACATCACCATGTGGGTCACCAATCATTTTGGTGAGAAAGAAAGATGGCTCGTGGAGAATGTGCATTGACTACCGAGCACTGAATAAGATAACAATAAAAAATCGTTATCCCCTTCCTCGCATAGATGATCTTTTAGATCAATTGAAGGAAGTTGTTTATTTCACCAAGCTGGATTTGCATAGTGGATACCATCAGGTTAGAGTTGCATAGCAAGATGCATGGAAGACTAATTTCAAAACAAAGCAGGGATTGTATGAGTGGTTGGTTATGCCTTTTGTCTTGACCAATGCTCCTGCTACTTTCATGAGATTAATGAATGATGTACTTAGGCCTTTTCTTGATGATTTTGTTATGTGTATCTGGATGATATTTTGATTTTTAGTAAGACGTGGGAAGAACACTTAAAGCATGTTAAGTAGACATTGGATGTTTTGAAAGGAGAAAAACTTTATGTTAAAGTCTCAAAATGTGAATTTGGTAGAACATCTCTAAATTATTTGGGTCATATAGTAGGGGGTGGTGAATTGAAAATAGATCCCTCTAAAGTGGTAGTCATTGTAAACTGGCCTAAACCCAAGTCTGCTACAGAAGTGAGGAGCTTCTTAGGAGCAGCACAGTATTGGAGGAATTTCATTTCTAATTTTTCCTCAATTGCAGCTCCCTTACATGCTTTGACAGGATTGAACAAGGTGTTTCAGTGGGGAGGTAAGCATCAGAAAGCCTTCGACACCTTGAAAGAAAAGATTAGTACAGCACCTGTATTAGCATTGCCTGATCTACAAAGACCATTTGGATCCAAACATATGCCAGTGACTATGCCATGGGAGCAGTGTTGACACAGCACGGTAAACCCATATGTTATCATTCTGAGACTTTTAATCCTGCAGTAGTTAACTATCCTACATATGATAAAGAATTGTATGCATTAGTTCAGAGTGTGAAAAAGTGGAAACATTACTTAATGGGAAAAGTGACAGTAATACATACTGATCATCAACCACTTCAATACCTACACTCCCAAACTAAGTTTCAGTAATCAAGGCATTACAGATGGATGGGTTTTCTACAATAGTTTCATCTAGTCATGAGATATAAAAAGGGCATAAACAACAAAGTTGTTGACATGTTACCTAGACCCATTATAAATGCATCTACTATACTTAAGCATAATTCAGTACTACATGAAAGTTACATTGAACAATATGCTCAAGACATAGACTTTAAAGATGTATATGCAACTTTGAGTCAAGGCCAAAGAGTAGAAGAATTGGACTATGATGTGAAGGACCGACTCTTATATCATTGTGGGAAAATCCGCATTCCACAAACCGAGAGAGTAAAGATAATTAGGGAGGCACACACTTCTCTGATATCAAGTCACTTTAGGGCAAGTAAAATAGTTGCACAGCCGCAAAGATTTTGTTATTGGCTGAAAATGAATGAGACAGTTTCTAGATATGTACGAGGGTGTACTATGTGTGCTAAAAGCAAGCCCAGCAATAGAAAACTAGGCTTGTACACTCCTTTACCAGTTCCTTCTCACCCTTGCGAAAGTGTTTCCATGGATTTTGTTGGAGGAATACCCAAATCTAGGAAAGGTCGTGATTATCTATATGTGGTTGTGGATAGGTTTAGAAAAATGTGTATTTTGATACCTTGTAATAAACAGATTACCGCTGAAAAAACTACAAAATTATTCTTTGAGCATGTATGGGTTCATTCTGGATTACCCACTTCTTTTGTATCTGATCGAGACACCCAATTTGTGGGGAAGTTTTGGTCAAGTCTGTGGGAACTAATGGACACCCAACTGAAGAAAAGCACAGCTTTTCATTCACAAACCGATGGCCAGACAGAAGTAGTTAACAGGACAGTGATCCAGTTACTCGGGGGATATTGCAGCAAACATCCTAAGCTTTGGGATGAACACTTGTGTTATGTGTAGCATGCTTACAATAGAGCCAAACACTCTTCTACACAGAGATCTCCTTTTGAGACTTGTTTTGGTTTCATACCAAGGTCATCTTTGGATTTTGTCTTTAGTAAAGATACCATGGTTGATGGACACAGTGATGTGGACAAGGCAACTAGGTTCATTGAATAGATCCAAGAGATCGACCAGGCAGTACAAGAACAGTTGGAAAAGAGCCAAGCCAAATACAAAGCTAGGCATGACAGGCATCAGATGGAGCATAGTTTTCAAGTTGGAGCCCAGGTCTAGCTGTATATCAACAAGGACAAGATGTAAGGTGAAGGGCAAAGGCTAAAGCCTATCAGGTATGGACCTTTTAGGATACTTGAGAAGATTGGTGAAAATTATTTTCACCTTAATCTACCAGCTTACATGCACATCTACTCAGTTGTAAATGCAAATTTCTTGAGATTGTTTGAACCTTCAATGATTGAGGATCCTGAAGAGAAAAGTCAATTGCCTTCTATTGATGACCTGCTACCTGAATATCTTAATGAATTGCAGGAATACACAGTCTTGGACAGGAAGGTGAGGACAATGCACAGAGGAGATGTTGAGTACCTCAGAATTGGACTCAAAGGTTCAAAGTTGAGCAGTGCAAAGTGGATTGAGATTGGACAAGTGAGACAACAGTATCCTCACTTAGTCGATGCTTAAAAGAAAACCAACTTTTGGTGGTACAAAAGCTTTTCAGTGGGAAGACCGTGATCTGAATTGGATCTATAAAAGACTATCAAAGAACCATGACTGTATCAAGTTAGGACAAATCTCTAAGAATTCAGAACCGTGATAAAAAACACCCCTGAACTAGTGGCAATGGCAGCCAGCGTGGAATGACGTGGACCTCGGTCAAAGCGTGCTGACTGAGGCCCATGGAGACTGCGCAAGAGGTCAAAATAGCCCCTAGGAGACCTAGATCGGGAAAATAAGGTGGATTTTGATGCGCGATTAGCGGTTAGTGCTAATCGCGCATCATTGCGCAAATAAGGCCGAAATGGGGGAACCCCGAGCACTCGGATGCATGGCGAACCAAAGAACCACGGGTGGAAAAGGAAAAAGGTACTAAACGTTCAAAGGTGGGACCCGCGCTCTAGAAACCAGTGGTATTGATTGGGGCGCCCTCAAATGATAAGAAATTTTGGATGGAAGTGGAGCGATCCTACTCAACAATCGACGTGTGGCAAGCGGAGGTGAGAGAAAACCATCGTTGATCGTCCGTTATTGGTCGAGCAAGTCAACCGCGTGAGACGTGCGTATGATGTTGGATCTAGGGGATGAAGATCGAACGGCTGAGATCGTACCCGATGGGGGAAGCGGAATCGACGAAGGAATACACCATGATTTGTAAAGATTTGGAATCTGTTTGACTGCCATGGTGGAGGAAAGACTTCATCCATGACGTAACTGAAGAAATGAACCGACGAAATAGGCTAGCACCTTTTAGAGGAGGACAAGTGGCCACTCCCTGAGCATTCATGATGACACCGAACAGAGAACTCCAAGCATAGCTGCAGAAGGTGAATCGACAGAGGCGGAAGAGGAGCCGAACAGGCATGAGTTCAAATGGCTTCAAAGCCATGAACAGAGTCAAAATACACAGTCAAGTCGGAGAACAGTCCGAGAGACGAAAAAAGTAAGACAGAGAGACCAGAATCCCGAGAGGAGGATGGAATACACAGAGAAAGAAGACAGTGAAGCAAAAACAGAAAGAGACAGAGGGCCGAGTTGACCAGAGGTAGCATTGAGCAACAGAGCTTGAGAGATTCAAGCCATCCCATACAGGAATTTGTTTGAATTGAACACCACATTTGGCTCTTTCCATTGTAGACCAGAAGGTCACAGAGCTGGTAGGAAGAAGAAGTCTATGTACTCCAGTGGCTTGGGGAATCCAAGAACCACCCTGCCAAGAAAACCTGCTTCAGGAGAACTCACATTGAGTCCCTGTATTGTAATTCTCTGCTTAAAGGCACAATAAAACAAGGCCACCACTGAAAGCTGGACCGGACATGTAGTCCTGGAGAATAGGGTGAACTCCTTATTAAAAATTCTTGTGTCTTTGTGTTTGCTTACTGTATTTCTCTGTTGTCTTTCCATTTATTGTCTGTGTATTGGAAATCTGATCGATCCTTTGCTTAAATAACATAGACACACACGAGCACATGAGTCTGTAATACCTTTAAACAATAAATCTTTAACTGATGTCACTCATAGGGTGATTATCAGATCAATAGGCTTGGACCCATCGAGTAAGGTGCATGTGCGAGTCATCACATCCATCGTATTTCTCAGTTATTCATAGTTTCAGTTTCCCAAATCTTATCTGCATCATGCACCTGTAGCCCTGCCAATCATTGAAGGTTCCCTCATGTGTGCCTCACCAATGCATAGGCGTCACACGCAATGCCCATCTCATCGCATCAAACAGTTGGTGCTCAAGAACTGCACTTTCAAATTTGGTCAGGAATTCATCTACTGCTGTCAGCCCGTCATACATCAGTAGTTCACGATCCTGAGCTCTCATGCAATATAGCGACTTAGTCATGATATTGCAGTTAAATGTAGCTACTCCGTGTTAACACTCAGGTTGTTCCCTGCTTCCTAAAGGGAATACGGCTGAGGTAACCACTGACCAATCTTTTAGCTACAGGTTCTAGCCTACCTGCAACCAGAGAGGGCTCTCTCTTTATAATTTAGCTTTGTTGATGAATGTTTTTAGGCTAGTTATGGTGTGCTGTTTTGTTTTGAATTTGGTGGGTTGGTGAATCCAGACAGAATTGAGAATATAGATCATAGAACAGTTTGGTCGATTGGGCAATGGAGTTGAGGTATTTGTGCTGCTGAAAGTAGATTTATGAAGGCAGAGTGTTGCTGTAGAGCCAGATAGGCATATGTGAAGCAATTTACCAGATTTTTTGATGAAATTACGGAATTAGTGAGTGAAAGGCAACTAAGAATCTTTCACTATGCTAATAAAGAAACATGAAAGTATTGCTTAAGAGAAGTTAAGAATTCTTAAACAATATTCACCATGACATAATTAGTTTAGACATGAGCAATTAAGAATTCATATCCATGGCTAATCCAGAAGAAAACATATTTAGAAATAGAGATTGAGCATAGGGTGTTCAAAACAAATCCTAGGCTATTCTTTTTCTCTACTTACTAAGATCATGAAAACATAAGAATTATGGAATACACAGAAAACACATACACAGTTCAGAGAAACTTATTGCTTCAGCAAATGACACAGGAATTCTGCAACTAAACAGAGCTATACATTTGCATCTTCAGATAGCATAAGCACCAGAAATCTCCATCAGCAATTTGTATTATCAAAATGTCTCCATAATAGAATAGAGCTCTTCAGAAATAATTACACTACAACCGACCCTCAATACGTTATCTGAGGGGATGTATATACAAAAATAGGGTACAAAATATCTCAGCAGAGAGTTATTGTGCAATAAATTGCACCACCAACTCTCTTACAAACAGTAAATGAAAACATAAATATAGCATTTAATGCCGAGATGGCTGCTATCTTTCTGCCAGACAGCTTTTGACTTTATGGCTCTAGAAAATGGGCTGTAGCTGTGCCTTTAACTCTGCATTAATTGAGCCTGCTGTCTGGGTGCATTGGTGAGTCACTTGTATGGATGCTTCCTGTGCCTGTGTGCTGATCTGTCTGCTGACCTGCCTGCTGACCTGTACCGTGACTGAAAACTTTCATTTTGTCAAAAAGGAAATAATCATAGTGGCATTATCTGCGCAAAATTTCCAGCATTGCTTGCCACCAATCAGCTGGAGGTAGCTGATGCCTCGTCATTTTCACTAGTGTTTCATCTGCCTCTGTATGTCTGTAGAAGTTTGGAGGCACCTCAAACAGATGATTTATTTCATGTTCAATAAAGAACAGATTTTCTAACTTGTCATAGAGAGACTGCCCAGAGGGAGGCCCTGCTTCTTCTTTGGAGCTGCTAGATGCTGTTATCTGATTTTCAACATAAGTATTGATCCTTATCATATACTGATTATATGACAGCAGCTGTCCTGTGCCAGTCACTAGGCTTGGCAGTCCTTTGTCCTATAGTGTAGTCATTTTTGCTCTAAATTCATCAATCTCTGCTTTCATTTCCTGACATTTTCTCTCCATAGTTTGAGTAAAATTCCTCAAGGTCTGTACCTTTTTGGCTATCAGGATTGTATCTGTTCTGCTACTTATCTCTAGAGCTGCCAGTTCCTCTCTAGTGCGGTTATTGAGGAAATGTATCATTTTGGTGGCCTGCTCGGGCATTACTCCCAGTACTGTCTTGGCTCTTTGTATTTCCACATGAGCCATACCTATCAGCTCAATCTGCTCATAAATTGCCTGAATTGACCTCCATTGGTCCTGTATTGATTGGCCAATTTTGGCCCAAATAATCTTCTTTATTTCTGCTAGGGTTTTACCTAGCAGCAATTCATTTTCCAGAGTTTTCACTTTGGCCTCTAAGGCCTTTATTTCTCTTTGTTTCTCTACTACTGTCATCTTTGATTTATCATAACTGGTCTCCAGCTTGGCCAGTCTATCCTTGGCATCATTAATCTCAGTTACTTGAGTCTCAAGCTCTTTAATAGCTTTCATCAAGTCCTCCATGCTCATGCTGGATTCTGCTGCTGCTGTTGCTCCTGTTGCTGATGTAGCTGTGGTAGGGGCTGGAATAGCAGGAGGGGCTGCTGCTATTGTGTAGGAGGGGCAGGTCCAAGAGTTGTTGATGTTTGAGGGGGCTGGGAGGCTGACTCCCCTTGCTTGTCCTGCAGTGCTTTCTCTAATTCTGCTTCCATTTGTAATATTCTCTGATTCATTACCAGAAGCAGCTCATAGCATCATCTACTTGCTTTTCTTATGCAAGTTCTGCTGTTTGAGGGTGAATGGTAGGAGGCAATTTTGCCTGCCTTCTTAGTGCAGCAATGTCATCCTCTTTCTTCTTCATGAGGGCTCTAACACCCTTTGGATCCTTTGGGTCATGTCCCAAATCAATTATTATGTCTTCCAGAGTCTTAATTTTGTTGTCCTTTGCAAAGGAAGATAGCCTTTCAAAATCAAGATGTTTGTTTGTGTTCTTCAGGGCTTCCTTTAGCTGATGGGCCAGCATGGCCCTGTCTGCAAGTGTTGCATACACCATTTCCCCAGTCTGTTTGTGCAGCTCAATTTGATCCATGGGGTGTATGTCTTTGGAAAAGACCTCCAAGTTTGTTCTATAGTAATCTGCAGAGGTCTTGGGATGTGGAAATTTAGGCTTCAAATGAGTGAAGATCATTTTTTCCTCCTTCAGATCATAGGCAGCCATCAATCTTTGTTTTTTGGCTAGAGTTGTCTTCAAGAATTGCTCATAGAGCTACGCTCTTACCAATTCATTCTATGCCTTGATCTCTATGAAGCCTTCTTTGATTGCAGCTGGTTTCTTGCCCTGTTGTCTTGAGGAGGATACCTCTGTGGTGTGCTGTAGGGCCTGTTCTAGCTGAAATGAGCTAGTGGCATTCTACTGGCTTGTTTTCCGTTCTTTGTTGTGGCTTTCTGCCCTTTCCTCACTGATATCTCCTTCTTCTGTTTCAGGGTCAACCCTCGACCTCTTGGCTTCTGGTTGTTGTGATGACCCTGTTGGAGGTGTGATCTCCTCTCTATCTCTCTTTTTTCCTCTCTCATCATTGAGAGGAGTCTGCAAAACTGGGATTTGGTGTTGTTCAGTTTGCTCTGAAGGGGCTTGCCCTGACTGCTGATCCTTTGATTCGCTGGGCTGCCCTGTCTCTGCCTGTTGCTGTTCATCCATTTTTTCTTTCCCCTTTGCTGTAGTTGTTGTTGCAGGAGCTTGCTGGGTGTCCTGTGGAGCTGGAGCAGTAGAAGTGCCTTCTCCTACTTGTACTGGTTGTTTGAACAAGACCTGTTGACAAGAATCCAAGTCAAGAGTTTTTTCCAAGTCTTTTACAGTCTGCTCCATTTTTTCTTCCTGAGTCAATTCCTCTACTATTGATTTAGGTACCCATTCATCTTGGTTGGCAAAGTGTTGTATTTGTGGGATTGGGCAATGCTTATAGGCTAGCAGCCTATACTTGACCCTCCTAGCGCTGATGAAACCTTCAGGGTCATAAGGGACCCACCAGAAGCTTCGTTTGAGTTTGAGTTGTTGCCCCAGTATTTGATCAGCTTCTTGCCAACCATCTTTCTTATTCATGACAAATGGGCCTAGGTGGTCTCTAAACTTTAGGTTGGCTTTCTTCTTGGCACTGTGAAAGTGTGTAAGATCAGAGTTTATAAGTTGTCTATAGTATTCCAGGGCAAACAACCTCATAGGCACATATTTTGGGAGCCTGTAGGGACAGAGCTCACAACCATAGATTCTGATGACTGTGTGATTTTGGTACAAGTACCAATCACCTATTTTGTAACTTCTGGATAGCTGCAAGATTTTCTGCATATCCTTGGACAATCTGGCAGGAGGAGTCCTCATTAAGAGGCATGTGACTGGATATACAAACTGATCAATAAATTCACAGTATGAGTAGGGGGAATTCTGGACTTGGTGGAAGACTGAAGACCAGAAAATAACAAACCTCCTCTCACCTTGTGAGTCTAGCTTCTTGATTGGGCACTGGAAGCAATCTGTTTGATAGTACATGAATAGGTGATAGATGTATGAAGAATACTTAAATATTTCCTCCCTATTCAATCTTGACAATTGGTCATGGATCTTATTGGCAATGTATTTGGCATAATTGTACTTCATAGTAGGGGGCTTCTCAAGGCTATATGCAGGCAGCATGACTAGCACAGTTTCATCAACATGTTCATTTGTAGTGAACCCCAGCACAGAGGTTAGCATATCCACCAGCAGCTTGCCTACCTCATTGAAATTTGCATAAGCAAAAGGAGGTGGCCCAGAAGGTTGGCAGTCTGCCTTCATGAATTTCCTGGCTATTGCAGCAATGTCTGAGCTAGAGAGCTTGGAGCCCTCATCTAGCAAGTACTTGATGGAGAAGGGGTGTAGCAGCTGGGTCTGCTTGTAGTTCAGCATTTGGTTGATGAAATCTGGTGTTATGTAGAAGAGGATGCTCCCAGATGGAGACTTCACAGCTCTGAGCTTCTGGTCATAGTTTTCTTCACAGAGGTGAACGACTTCAAGAAAAATGTTCACAGAAGGCAGGAAGTAGGTGGGCAGATTGGATTCCCAGATGCCATACAGGTCACTGTTGTCCAAGTGACTATTTCTTAGCTGGCAGAAAGTTTGTAAGTGATTCCTCTCTGCCACAAAGTCTAAAATGAGGAAATCAATGTCCACCAGTGGCATAGCTTCTAGTTCTTTGCTAGGTGGATTCACAGGAGCTACATCCAGAGTAGCTGGAGTGGCCATTGTCTATTTTTAACTGGATGTCTTATTGGATTTTCAAGTTTGGTAGAAATGCTGAGGAATGCTGGCCAACTTCTGTTTGGCAGTGAGCAGCTTGGCAGTGTAAGGAGGCTCTTACAGACTTAATGAACTGTGGGGCACTCTGTTTTGAAGAACCAGAGAGTGTTGAGCTAATTAGCTGGTTGTTTGCAGGGAATTTCTGTTAGCAGGGGTGAGGGAACTGCCGAATTCATTTTCTAGCCGGTAGCTCGGCTCCTTCAATTGCTTTTGTGGTGAATTTTACAGAGGGGCGCGGGTTGCTTCCGGAGTTTTGTCGCGCAGGGGTTTAACTAGCTTCTTGAGTAAATTTCAATGGCCAATTTATCAGTGGGGAGCTTTTAATAGAGTTCTTATGCAGGAAATTAGGAGAACAAAGGAGAACTGCGGGTAAAGAAGGTCGCCTG